>QJNU01001586.1:0-67798 GCA_004154915.1 Monosporascus ibericus | reverse complement strand
GATCTCGGACGGTGATATGAGGGTGGCATATTGGGTGTCTCCTTTGGCGGGCAGGCATCAGCTTGCAAGATACGAAAAGCATGCTACTGAACGTTAAAATCAAAGAATAGCTGCCTTATTATCATATATGTGTTATCAAAGAGTACACAGTGTCATACCCGCGACTACTGTACGGCGTGCCTACATATTTCGTTTCTTGAGCCCATTATCCCGCGAGTCCTCGACAAGATGGCTTCGCATCGAGTACGAGCGGACTACTATGTGCGTGATGATAAAGTTTCTCCTCTTGTTGTGTTTCTAGCAGGTGTAAGGATGGCTTAGAGCTCGAGTACTTTAATAGCTTGGTGGTACATGGCTCGGACAATGTCATTAGGGCTAGTATCGGCTATGATAATGCATTGTCTAGATGTATCTCACATAGTCTAACATAGATTAATTCTGGGCGTCCACTTCTACGCTGGAACACCGAACGAAAAAACAAAAGAAGTAGGGTTGTTGCGTAGACGCTGCCAGGTGGGCAACTGTATTGCGTTTCGCATGGCAGTTGGACACCCGGTACAACCTAACTAGGCGCGCATAAAGAATTACTGAATTGACAGTGCCCATGCCGTAATGATCCTGTTACTGAAATATCAGAGTCGTATTCGCATGCAAGGTCGTTGGTTGGCGTCTGTTCATTCCCTAAGCATGTTGGACCAAGCCCACATTTGCATCCAGGACAAAGCAGAATCAGTGCGCGGCGCATTTTATTCGCAAGTCTGCGGTTATACCAGCAGGCATATAACGCCCATGGCCTTCACTATACCTCGAGTTAGTCGTTTGGGCGAGTGAGTAAAGACCTTCGCGTGTGTGGTGCTTTGCTAGGCATTTGTTCAAATACCTCCCAGAATCTGCACCTCGCCTCGTCCTGAACTCAGTTTCCTCAGCACCCGCATCAAGATATCACACGTATCTAAAGCACCATGCTACCTATCCTTCTCCTTCTCATGGCCGTTGGGCCCTGCACCGCAAGACTCTCCCCGAGGACAATCTGATGGCCAATTCACTGCCACCAAAGGTTCCGCACCCGTGAAAGCTCGGCTTCTTCGACGGTCAGAGAGCCATAGGATCAGGTTGACGTATTCTTTTTCCAATAGGCCAAGTAAAACGGGGTATTCTTCGTCCGCGACGCTTACCCTCATAGCAGCCTGCGACGTCCAGGACTTCCCAGACCTCCCGACGGCTGGCAACGCCGCTGCCATGAAAGGAAACGTGCCGAAAGACGACTTTGATTCATGCAAATCAAACCTCTAGGGGAAGTTCTACTACCGCCGCGAGCTAACCATTGTCGGGGACCAGAACTTCCCGCTGCTTCTCTACGGGACTGGGCCGGCAGGGCTCTAGGCCGTCGCTTCGAATAAGGAGAACGAGGACGATGCGGTGACATTCCGCACCGAGCCGACCCGGGTTGCCGCGGATCAGGCTCTCAAAAGATGTTGTGCTCATAAAGACGTCTGTACGGGTTAATACATCTCTGAGGAAATGCCCGAGGCCGTGTTTGTCGCGGCGGCCCCTGGAAGCAGGCAGATGCTCATGTCACACGCCGTTCGAGGGAAGGGGGTTCAGGTGAGTTTACGAGGCCAGATCAAGCAATGTGGAGCGAAAACATGCAGTGCGTTCCTTCGCGCTTTCTAGTTGGTATAGTAATGTTGTACGAGAGCATGATAGGCGTATGTATCGACAGGTCGGACAAAGGTCGGAGTAAAGATGAAGACCGGATGGAGTGAGTGTGATCGAAGGGCCTAGACTATCCTGTTAACTTAATCTTTTTTATCTTCTAAATTCAAAAGTTTGAGCCAGGACTCATTCCGCCAATGAGTAATCTAGCCCTCTTCCTCGTCCCCGCCGCCGGTTCTGGGATGAGAAGATTCACATTACAGCAGTATCTCCAAACCGAAGAGGCTCAAGAACGACCGATCCCAGGCTGAGTATTTTCCATCGCCATCGGATGAAAACAGATCGCAGAGATTGGGACATCGGGGCCAAATTCTCTTGAACAAGCCCGGAATGGAAACGGCCATCTAGCGGGATCCTCTATGGGTGATCCCCGACAATGCCATCACCCAACCCCTCGGCGCAGACAAGGAAACATCTGGCGACCGTCAGCATCCTCGGAACTACTCTGACTATGAAAAGCTGCCCATGTGGGAATACTCAAGCAGTGAGAAAAATTGCTTGTGCTCTAAGGAAACGATCGTGGGAACGGAGGCCGGAAGGAGCGACTCTGGTCTTGCCACCTCCTTCTGACATGGCCATGGCCATCAGGGCAAATTGTACAACGGTAGTTGGATTGACTTCAAAAAGCGACCCAGTGACAAGATCCCCGGATCCGCCCCATTCCGAATCGCCAGCGGTGGGGCCGACATATGTTCCTGATACTCTACAAGACAGTAGAAGGGTTCCGGGAATCGGACGTTGGGAGAAGGCGCTGTAGGGCCTGTTTCTAATCTGCACTTTTTTCAGTTCCAATAAAAACGAATAGACGAACTTCTATCAGGGTACAGGCATTTCTGTCGGAGTACCACTGTTAGCCACGTCGGCTTGGACTGATGTTAAAAACTAATGCAGCAACAGCCCGTCCACAGCTATCAAAAAAAAAAAATCTTAACTCGAAGCTTCCCTATGACAGCTTAAGACCAGGTCGTTCATTCTAAATATAAGGATTGAGAGTTCTTTGTGACCCTTCAAAATTTTTGCGCAGACATACAACACATGTAGGTCATGGAGGTTTCTAGCGTCACCTCCTGACTGGGGCTGGCGCACTACGGATGATAGCATGAATCACCGGTGCGCGCTGAACTGGTGGGAGGGCTCATTGGAGTGATGGCAGTTGGGAATCTACTACAACGGCAATTTAAGTTCATTTGAGACTTGAGCGCCTTAAGCAAATTTTCGCATAGCCCAACAAATGCGTTGAGCGGTAAAGTGTGTCTCCCCTTGACCGATAGCGCAGGTGATGTGTGTCCACAATGATAGGGGTGCGCAAAATACGGCGCAATGACACCATTTGCCAACAGCGAAATAGATTGCAATCTTGACAAGTCGGTCAAAAGATGACCCATTGACGAAGAATAGACGCACATATGCAGGCCGCAACTACGTATGCAACAGCTCAGCAAAGCGGTCTAATATGATGCATTCATGCGTGTTATTTAGTTAAGTATGGGTGAATTGGACAAGGCCGCCTCGGATTAGACCTGCCGAGATAAGGGGCCTTGGAGCTTTCGAGGCCCAGACCCGGACCCCAAACTAATCCAAGGTATGACAGCAGGACCACCCGCTCATAGGGCTGAAGCTAGAGTTGGGGTCTGGCCGTCACGCCCCACGCCGTGTCGGCCCCGTGTGGAGTACTGGTCCCGGTTTGTTACGTAGCCATGTCTGATTGGCGCGCCGAAGTATAAACGAGATCCTATGCAGATCTACCTCCTATACTGGATCGAAGAGTTTCTTATTAATAAAATGGTTGGTGAAGGAGTTCCGGGTGGTAGTAGAAAGGGAGAAAGAACGGAGAGGCAATGATGCGGCAAGGAGATCGAATACTTGTGAGAAAAGTCTACGCAGCATAGGTCACCTTCCAAAGAGAGACAATGGGATGAATCAAGGCTAAGGCAAGCGCTGGGCGGAGTCCCCAGAATATATTGACCTTGGCAGACACGATCGTGGCGGCGGATCTAGGAGGGTACCCAATAGAATAATGCGCATGTACAGCACGTTGGTACTTTTGGTATCTGTGTACCTGCATCTATTAGGCTAGCTTCCTAATCAATGCTACGTTATACCTGCCTAGAGGTGAGGTCTAACAATGGGTTGCCATACTGGCGTGCATGTTGTGATTCCGAGAGTATTGTGGCTTTCAAAATTGGGTGAAGGCATGACATCATATGCACACGGTGAATTGTGCGTGTACAAAACAAATTCGGTGGGTAAATTGCGGCTAGCCGTAAGCCCGGAGGCGAAGTGGGGGAGGCACTGATTATGTAACCCTATCTCTCCTCACTTGCCCAATAAGAGTTTAGTGTAATATCACGAGAACGACCTCACCCAGCGCGTTCTTGCAGCCCTTCTCCTTCGCATCGTCGACATCCTCCTCTCCTCTCCACCATCATCAAATAATTTTTGCCGCACAGAGACGCGCCAACGTATCTTGTGATTCTGTGAAAGTTCCCCGTCAATCAGCATTTAACAGTCCATTTCCAATGCCTGTTTGCCGATCTCAGCCGCAAATCGTCCCTCTTCGTTTCCTCCTTGCGACGCGCTGAGACGACACTGGTCCCTCATCAATATTCCCCTCATCTGATCGCTTTCCTCACCTCTGGATAATATGGCCCCTAGCCCAAGAACACCGCGACCATCAGCTACCTCGCGTGTCCGTGGCCGCCAGAAAATCATCTCTAGCAGCCTGCGCCCGAGCCGAGATGGTAGCATCACCGCTGCCACCGAGCCTCCTCTGAAGAAGCGGAGATACTTCCCCGGTGGTCCTGGTGGCGGCGGCAGGTTCGTCGATAGGAACGATGACGTACCGAATACAGTTGGTCCATCCACCACCCGCCAGAGAGCACGACCGATCGTTACCAACTCTGCCTCCCCCTCTGTATACCCTAGACGCGAGCGTAGCACCCGTACCCGTATATCCACCAGAGCCGACGATGATGACGAAATGCAAATCAGCTCGGCGGCTGCGGTTGCTGCTGCCGTCGTCCAGAGCGAGGGGTACAAGCCGAGAGAAGAGCGTGGCTGGGAAGAATTCCACCCGAACCTTGATATTGATGCGACGTTCCCCATCTTCCATGCCGAGGATGTTGACGGTACCGCGAAATCAATGCCCGGGACGCCGTCCTTGACGACAAATACCAATAACGGAACCAACGATGCTGCCAGCCCTGTCAAGGATCAGAACGGCGCATCCTCCTCTCAGATGAATGACCCCGCCCTCCAGCCAAGCGGGGCGGCAGCGACGGGCCTGGGCATACTTCCAGGAACCCCTTCCAGAGTCAGAAGAACCAGTAGGGCGCCGCGTGATTCGCTTTATGCTACCCGCTCCGAGTCGGGAATCCCTCCCAGGGCACCTACCGTTCTTCCCATCCATAACCAGACTCCCAAGGAGCGCCTAGACTTGAAACAGCCGCAGTACCGCAAGACTAACCGCATTGCGCTCTTCGAGAGCAAGACGTTTGGGCAAGCGCGATATGTCGACAAGGCTATGATGAACGTCGGATATCAGGAAAGCGATAACTATATTCGGCCCGAGCGCAGATTGATCAAGGCAACTGATTATAATGCTGAAGATGAAGCCGAACATGCAGCAGCAGCAGCGAAGGCTGATGGCGAGTTGTCCCAACAACCTGCGAACGTTCTTGGCCGCGTCGAATATGACATGGATGAGCAGGATGATATGTGGCTGGAGGGATACAACGCACAGCGAAAATCACAAGGCTTGAATGCCGTCACACGTGAGGTCTTTGAAATTACAATCACGAAGATCGAGAAGGAGTGGCATGCCCTGGAGAAAAGAATCCCGAAACCCAACCCCAAACCGCCGCAGACTCATCGGCCGCGGTCCAGCTCTGCCGCGGCTGTTAACGGAGAGCCGCAAGCAGGGGAAGAGCAGGATAGTAAATGCGCCATTTGTGACGATGGCGATTGCGAGAACACCAACGCGATTGTTTTCTGTGATGGTTGCGACCTCGCGGTTCACCAAGAGTGTTATGGTGTTCCGTTTATCCCCGAGGGCCAGTGGCTGTGTAGAAAATGCCAGCTTATTGGCCGTGGTATCCCGGTTAGTCTTCCCTGGTCCCCGCGCTTCGATGACAACATCTGCTGACGTATAATAGACCTGCATCTTTTGCCCTAATTCTGATGGCGCATTCAAGCAGACTAATTCATCCAAATGGGCTCATCTCCTGTGTGCCATGTGGATACCCGAGGTGACCCTTGGCAACCACACCTTCATGGAACCCGTTATGGACGTCGAGAAGGTTCCAAAGAGTCGTTGGAAGCTGACCTGTTACATATGCAATCAGCAGATGGGGGCTTGCATACAATGTGGCAACAAGGCATGCTACCAGGCGTTCCACGTCACATGCGCCCGTCGTGCCCGTCTCTTCCTGCGGATGAAGAACAGCTCGGGTGCGTTAGATGTTCTTGATGGGGGTACAAACCTGAAGGCGCTGTGTGATAAGCATTGCCCCTCCGAATACGCCAAGGAGAACGATGTAGTCCAGGCTACTAAGAACGCCAAGAAGTTCTACAAGAAAACGATGCGCGGCCGCATCTGGGCTAATAGCCAGGCGTCCGCAATGGCCCTCGCGGCTACTCATCGAAACGCCTTGACAGAACATCCTCCCGACGAATCTCAGATGACAGGCGCAAAGCTCTCTGCCGTATTGGGAGACAAGAAGGGGCAGCCCGGAAAACCGATCTGGAAGCTGCCCTCCGGAGCCCCTGTCATCCCGCAGGCCGTCTTCGAAACCGTTGAAGCATCCCTGCAGCGCTTCACTTTCCTCAAGCGCAAGGAGTTTATCAGCGACGCTTGCCGGTACTGGACATTGAAGCGTGAGATGCGGCGTGGGGCTGCGCTGCTCAAGCGCCTCCAGCTTCAGATGGAGTCGTTCTCCTCGATGGAGCTCACACGACGCAACTTCGCCGCCATGGGCCCGGTCGGCAAAGCGCGACTGACTAGGAGAGTCGAATTCGCTGATATGCTGATCAAGGATCTCGAGCAATTGAAAACCATGTCTGCGGAGGTGGTCGAGAGGGAGCGTAACAAGCTCGAGGCGGCCGAGTTGGAACAGGACTTCGTCGATACATGCTACTTTCCTATCCACAAGTTTCTCCCAGCCGTGGTGGAGAAAGCTATTACGTGAGTCATGCCATGTTCCCGCCCATGTCGTTTCATCGCTAACTTTAACTGTCAGACTAGATAAGAACCTCTTCCATGAGGGGCTGGTGAAGTTGCAAAGGAGACTTGAGGAACGATTCTATACCACGGTCTTGCCGTTTGCTCGCGACCTTTGCAGTATCATCAGCTGCGGTATTAATACTGAGCCCGAACCGCAATCAGAGGAACAGCAATCTACTTCGGCATTGACCCTGCTGCCCAAGAATGACTTCTCAGATATCCGTGACCGGAAGAAGCTCGGTAAGAGGATACTGAAGGCAGTCCAGCCACTGCTAGAGACTGCACTGCACCTAGAGGCAGATGCAAGCCACAGATCATTCAATACCCTGAAGCAAGAGTTGGAGAAGATGATGGAGGCCGGTGTTGAAGCGCGACCCACTAAGCAAATCGCCGCCTTAGGAGAAGGCGAGGGTGAGCACAGCCAGGATGTCATCATGGTAGACGCTGCGGCTGCGGAGATTACAGTGGGTGGTGCAGATGACGAGCTTAATACCGCCGAAACCGATGATGTCCCAGCAGATGCCATGATGGCGGATGGCGAGGAGCAGGATCTTGCCGGTTCTGCAAATATTGAGGTTAAAACCGCGGATCACGAGCACGACGTGAAGATTGAGGAAGGCTCGCTCTCCCAGAATGCAGTGGCGGACATTGAAGAAGGAGCGATCAGTCAAAAGCCGCATGCGGCATCAGTACATGGCGTTGCGCCATTGGACACACCGCCAGCCACAAACGGCTTCGAAACCACTTCTCAACAACCGCCACAGTCAGGACCTCCCACGCCACCCCAATCGAACGGGAGCCTCGGACCCCAGCCGTCAGACTCCCTAACAGAAGGCGGGATCCCGTGGTATCTGAGGGACTTCGAGCCCGAGGGCACCTCGGCTGTCCGGGACCAGTGGCCGGGACGCGATGCAGTCCGTAGCCTTAGTGAAGAGCTGACCGACATCGACGAGGACGAGCTCGAGGGCCTAGGCGTCGAGCTCAACAAGGAGAGCATCACCGCGACGGCGTCCACAACTGGGGGCGACGCCGCCACAGAGGAGACTACTAATAGTAATGCGAGTTCCACAAAGAAGAGCGCCAAGTCTAAGCGACGGAGAACAACCACTTACACGCGGCGACGATAATGATGCCCATGTCCATGGGATACGACAGGGGCTTTTTTATGCATGTACCATTATGAAATAGGGGTGGATTTTCGATCCACCTCTGTTGAATCTCGGAGTACTCGACGGACCAACCACTTTGAACGAGGCATCTCCGACAACTGGTTCAGCGGGTTCAACCCTATTCCTTTTATTCCACTGTGTTATAGTTACGAATATTCGGTTTCCTTTTCTCGTTAATTTGGGAGGGAGGAAGGGAAGGGCGCGGTTTTCATAGGTTACGATAAAGTCCCAGTTCCGGCGTTTAGAGGGAGGGTTGAAAGGGATACATCATCCGAAACTGGCCGGACTCTTTACCACATGAGAGGAGTACGAGACAGGTCCATTTATTTTTCTCGCTTCACGCACACACCACCGTGCGGCGTTTGAGGCGTCGGACGGGACACCTCCGGAGGGTTGGGGGAAGGAGGGAGGACCTAAAGTACTTGTTTGAGAAGGTCGTCTCCCTCTTGTTGGCTCCTCTAGGCGGGATATACTTGGCGGGCGCCGTTTTCTGTGTGCTCCTGATACGTACATGTAGGCCATGGCGCCCCGGGAACTTGTTTGCTTTCGCTTAAGCGTTGAATTAATTACAGATGATGATGACCTTATGCGTTTATATGATGGGCTCCGGGTGATTGTACGGCAAGTCGTCCCGCGTGTGAGTGAAAATGGGGTAGCTATATATATGGCTATGGATGGGATGAGGATTGTTCTGTTCTAGCTTCGAGTCGTGCTTGGAAGTCTCCGTGTCCGTGCAGGTGAATGTGTCATATGTTGTGATTCACTTACTCTCCCCCTTCCCCTAGCAACCCCCGCGTGCTCCTAGTCTGTCTGCGCCGTCCTTATATCTACCAGAGATAGATCGCTAGGGGACCGTTAGTGGACATATTATCACCGCCACTCCGGAGTACGCCGACTTCCCAACGGATGGTTTCATTGCCGCATCAAGGGCGGCCAAAGAGAACAGAGAAACGAGATTACGACCATGCCCGCGCTCGTGTGTGCGTAGCCTTATGTTCGAGGGCAGTCCAGCCGCCTGGGGCGAACGTCACCACTGCGCAGTTCGGATAATCACTTAGCGAGGCGTCGGGGATCGGAGGAAGTAGTAGACGGCCGGATGTGGTGCGTCGGTTGAGGTATAATACCGCATAGCTAGCAACAGCCAGATACGACCGCCCTCTCTTGGAATGACTCGACGGGACGCCTACTACAACATTCACGATTCTTGTCGGCAGCTGGGTTTTACAAACCAATCTATGCACAGTTGTTGACTAGGTTCATGTATAAGATACGTCAAGCTCATGGCTACGGAAATCTTCATTCTACGACCACGGGGGCATGACCACCGGTGGGGACGTATGACTAACCGGCATTACGCATGTTCTTTTGGGCATGTAACACATAAACGTAAGTCAATGATGACCATCTAACTCCAGGACTCCGCTCCTTCAAGTGTTCCCAGAACCCTACTGACCCTGCTTCTCTCGGAGATGTCTCGGGACCCACTTGCCCGCCGCACCCGAAGGCTTCAGCGTCTCACTAGGCGCTGGAGTAGGAGGAGCCGGCGCAGTATCCTGAGCACCACCTGCAGCAGCACCGCCGTTAGCCTCGGCAGCTTTCTTGGCAGCCTCCCGCTCACGCCACGACGGCCTGTTGCCGGCCAGATTGAGACGGGGCGGTCCGGCGGCGCGCTCGTGAGAATCCGTCCGCTCCATGGGGGTGCCGGTGCGGGACGGCGGCCCGTTGCTAGCGGCGGGGGCAGCGGCGGGGGCAGCCCCGGTGGCCTTCGCTGCCTGGCGCCACGAGGGTTTGTCGCCGGCGAGAGGGATACGCGGCGGTCCGGCCGGTCGGTCGCTAGAATCCGTGCGCTCCATGGGTACGGGCTCTCGTCGAGTGGCCTGCTCCTTTTCTTGACGTCTCCTGGCCATGGCTTCCTCTTCTCTTCTTGCCTGCATGGCAGCCTTCTCGAGGGCTTCCTGGCGTTCCCTATCTCGCTGCTCCTTAAGCTTGGCGAATTCTTGCTTCTGCTGCTCGGCACGCCTTTCGCGCTCTTCCTTCTCCCGGTTAGCGCGCTCTTCGGCTTCCCGTAGCGCCCTCTCCTTCTCCAGGCGCTCCCTCTTCTCCCGCATCTTGCGCTCGCGGTACTCCTTCTTGCGAAGGGCGATCTGCTTCTCCAATTCACGCTCAGCATCACGCCGGCGCTTCTCGAACTCGTCGTGACGACGCTCATGGAGAGACTTCCTGAAGTCCTCGTAAAGCGGCATCAAACGGCTAAGACGGTGCTTAAGCTCGACACTCTCCTTATGCTTCTCCTTGGACTCCTTCAGAGCCTGCTCCTTCATCGCTTCGTAGGCAGCCAGATCACGTTCTCGCTGCTTAGCATAGTCGTCAGGAAGCTTCTTAACTTCCTCCTTCCTGAAAGCACGCTCGAGATGGTCGATACGCTTCCCGGTAATCCGAAGCCTCTCATTGATGTCGTTCTTCTCCCGCTCAAGCTGTTGCAGCTTGAGAGCACGGATGCGGTTGCTGTCCAGCTCATCAATATTCTCGACGTCAATATTAATGGCGTTGGGTCCAATCTTGAGGTCGGCAATCTGCTTCTTGATTTCTTCCTTGCGGACGCGGTCTCTCTCGTCCTTGAGACGCTTCTCCTCACGCTCCTTTTGTTCCTGAGCCAGACGGCGCTCCTCAGCCTCAGCCAAGGCCTGCTCCTGAAGGCGCTTCTGTCTTGCCTTCTCCTTTTCTCTCCTGGCGTGCAACTCGGAAGCTTCGTCCTTGCGTTTCTGAATGATCTGCTTCCGCGCCAGCGTGTCGCGATGCTCCTTCTCAGCACCAGCCTGGGCTCTGGCAAGGGCTGCCTTCCGAGCTTCGACCGGCTGCTGTCTGTACGACGGGTCGATGTAGAAGCAGGTAGTGTTGAGGACGGTGGCAAGTCTGGTGAGCTGGGACCGAACAATCTCCGAAGGAGTGCTCTGGAGGCGCTGGACAAATCCGGTCTGGCTCTCGGCGGAGCCAGCCGCCGACCCAGCGTGGGAAGCCTTCGAAGACGAGAAGACGTCCTTATCGAACTTGAGGACGCCCGTAGCGTGGTCCATGCGGATCGAGAGATCACCCTTCTTGTTTCCATTCATGATGAATTTCTCAATAGTTCCACGCGTAATCTGATAGGGGTCGGGGAACTGTGCCAAACCCTCAACGAACTTCAGATCTACGGTCTCATACACCTGAGACAATTGTTGGAAGAGTCGCGTAAGAATGACCTGCTGCAGAGGCAGTATGTACTTCTCCATCTCAGGGTCAGCACCGATCTTCGTCAGGATGGGTGAGATCTTTTGGCAGATGGAGAGCGGGTGGAAGTCGACTTCAAGAATATTGTAGAGATCCCTGATCTCGGGGCGGGCTCGCTTCAAGAGAGACTTGGCGAGCGCATCGCGGAACAGGCCGGCACGAGTCGGCGCGGTATTCATGCCCAGCAGGTGAGTCAGGCGGGAGTTCTTGTTCTTCTTGGCCTCGTCAAAGTCGACCATGGCACCCCGTGATCTCGAGGTGCTGATGACCGGGATCGACAGAGCCGACAGGAGGACGAACGAAGCAGCCTTCTGAAGATCGGCCTCGGAAGCAGCAGGGTTATCCGACTTCTTGCTTTGACCGGCGGCTACCAGGACGGCAGATTGCCGGAGGAGGTTGTAGTATCTGGACCAAGCGGCGGCATGGAAGAGGTAGTTCTCGCCGACGAGGAAGATTCGGGTAAGCTTCTCGTAGTAGTTGGCCATCATGATGTTCTTGGGAGGCCGCTTGCTCAGGTTTAGGAGGGTATGGATGTCCTCGACGCTTCGGAAGGCCTCCTGCCACAGCTCGAGTTCGACAGCAACGTTCAACTGCTGAAAGCGGGTCTCCAAGTGTCGCTGCAAAGTATCCGGGTCGTTCAAGTTAATAGCATGCATCTGAGACGAATACTTGGCGGCGGTCTGGACATGGTTGCGCAGGAGCTCGCAGAGTCGGCGGAACTCGGTCTTACGCTGGTACTTCTGACAGAAGTCGAAGGCCTGAGTGGCGGTGCTCTGATACAGGATTTCGAGTCTGGCATTGTTTCGGAGGATGTCGAGAACGGTCCGGTAGGCCTCCCAGAGAAACTTCAGCCAAGGAGTGACGACGGCGCGCTCGGTGCGGTCTCTCGACTGCTCACCAGAGACGGTGGCGAGGAGGATAGACTCGGGCGTCTCGGTAGCTTCTAGATCGTCGATACTGGAAGTCGCAGTTGCCTCGATGCTAGACTGCAGCTCGTCGGCCTTTTGTTGGGCAGCCGTGACCTTCTCGGCGGCCAACTCGATGAACTTCTTCAGGACCAACTCTATGGTGCCGATGTTGGTGTTCTGTGAGATATTCTTGTAGGAATAGAGTGCATCCTTGGCGAGCTTGCCCTTCTTCTGCTCGACCGACAGCTCGACCAAGAGGAGCATGACAGGCTCCAAAGAGACGATAGGGACATTTCGGGATCGCTTAGACGTGATGTGGTCGTGTAGTAGATTTAAGGCAGCAGGAGCCTGATTGACGCCAATCAGCTCGTGAGCCCGTTTAAGGACATTTTCGGGCTTCTGGTGCGGCGGCGGCGGCATGCTGGGCAATCTCCTCGAAGAAAGTGTATAAGGAGATTGATATTGTTGTTATGCTGCTGCTTTAGCCGGCGAGCCGGGATGACGTGTAGTTGGAGGAGACACGAAGAGATTTTCGATTTCCTACCCTTTGCCCGCTTTCTGTGGGATAAGGTTTTTCTGGTTTTTTGGGGGGTTGTTTTTTTGCGAGGGGGGCTTGAGGGCCCGCAGCCTGCCCCGTGCGGGTGTGAGTGTCACGTGATCATATTTGTTATCTTATCTCCGAGAGTGTATGCAGACATTCGGACCCTGGCCCCGTTTCATTGTAAATGCCCGCTGTTCCTAGTTCTGGATTCGCATCCGTGATGTTCACTGCCGTGTGCGTGATCTAGTGATTTGAAGCGGTCAAAGAGCATATACCATGTTCGTTAACAGTATGGAAAACATCCAATGACGTATTTAGACTTCGAGAATACTTACTTACCTGCCGGCCGCGTCGATCTTTAGACTTTGTATGAGGCATCAGAATTATGAAGCTCCCTCTTCAATTGAGAGCTCTCCTGAATAGAAGAGAGAGAAGAAAATGATGAGGACTTTTATTGAGACCCGCCGTTCTTGACCGAACTGAGCCATATATCTTATTAGGTACCCTAGTACTAACTACCCCCTACATCTTTACCTGTACCTAGATATATACAAACGGGTTGATCGGGTCGTAGCTAACTGCCGCGTTACCTGCCCTATGTAGGTAGAGAACTCCCATCGAATGTTTCATACACGAACGTCTGGATTATTTGCGAACTACTACGCCACATATAGAAGTTGAGAGCGGCTGAGCGAATAGCAAAGGTCATGATCCCCCGACCAAGAAACACTTGCAGATGGGAAATCTTTGGCCCGTGCTCCGAGGAAGTATTGTGTACGTGATTACCTTAGACCCGGTACGTAGCACGCACAGCATAGTAATATTGTATCATGGGAAACGGAGTCCTAGCTCTCCAGGTACCTACATTAGATCTCATAGTGCTCCGGCTACTGGAAACCACCTCTTGTGCAATTTCCAGCCTGCAGATGAACGGAGTCCGTTTCCCCATTAAACCGGCCCCCTATCCACATCCGATGATCCCGACCAATTGCATCGTGCGAATCTCCATAAGCCACCCGCCTAGACCTTGACTGTACCGACCCGACTCTGTGTTTTAAGTAGGTACATGTACTGATAACTCTGATGTACTAACTTTAGGGGGGGGTTTATTTTCAATTGGTGGTGGTTCGTGCTACTTTTACACTACGACTTTGGGCCCGCTCTCTCTCGCTCAATCCCGCTGTCCCGTCCACCGTCTCCCCCGTTTTGAGCTTTCTTCTTCCTCAATGAGACCTTGACCTTGACCTTGACCTTTGGCTCTACATCTGTAGTTTTTGACAAAAACAAATCACCAAATCCGCTCTTGCCATCCGCGCGTCAAGGTCGCCGCCGGGTTACCGTCTCGCATTCTCTGGGTGCCTTTGATCTGTAAGTCATTGTACTATTGGGAATCGTATGAATTGATTTCCTTTTTGTCCGCCACACAACAGTCGCGAAGCCGGGGGGGCATGGGGGCTGGGGACATACTTATTCCTTGCGTCGTCAATCACTCTCCCTTCCGGCAACGAATCGTGGCCTATGCCTATCAAAAACCGCGTCCCTCACTTAGACGATGAATCACCGATGCGATTTCGTGACCGCGTCCTTCATGGTTGCTTTGACTAACCGCAATTATGGATCCGCCAGACTCACATTCCTCAGACGCCACAAGACCCTGCGAGCGGTCCGAGCTCACCGTCGCTTCCTGCTCGACGACGTCTCAAAGCCGACTACGGGCTCGCTCCCCACTATAAACAAGATGCCTCAGTATACTTCTCGAGATGTCGGCGACCCGTCGCAAATTAAGAAGAACAAGCAGTCGATGGCCGACCTCAAGCTACGACGCCTGACAGAACTAAACAACAGACTCCGCGAGGATCTAGAGCGAGAGAGGATACCGATATCCCAGGCTGCTAAGAGGTAGGGCGCTCGCCATCCCCCCAATTCGCGTCCTCCTTGGAAAGACTCTTGAGCTGACATGATTGCAGCATCATCGCGTACTGCAATAGCACGAAAGACTACATGGTTCCGTCGGTCTGGGGAAACGTCCCCCGTCCGGAAGACCCCTATGCGCCGCCACAGAATGGCGGGTGCTGCTTGGTTATGTAGGCCTTCCGAGCTGCCATGGTCCGAAGTGAAGTGGCCCAGCCTGAGCGATCGAAGCGCATGTGACGGCCAGTTTTAGGATTTACGTTGCAATGAGGAAGGCAGGCGGGCGGGCGGGCGATCTAGTCTTGAGTTTCGACACTGGGGATACACAGCTTCTTTTTGGAGACCCTCCCCAAATGGAGAACGATGCCCGAGAAGGCAAATACCCAAGGACGCCGCTAAAATATCAATGAGTCCAAAAGGAAAACTATAATACCCAAGCTAGCAGTGCTCATGGGGAGAGCATCCATGCTAATGACGACTGACGTCCTTGTTCCAATTCCTCCGACTCTTTTTTGGCTTGGAACTCTCGTTTGTTTTTGGTTTGGTGGATAGACGGCCACGAACGAAGAGAGAGAAAGTGAGGAAAACAGGATTCCAAGGGAAACTGGGGCCGTCAGCATGTAATACCTCTATCCGCATTCATGTTTGTATTTTTGTCCTCTCTTTTGCTCCTTTTCCGCTGTCGAGGTTATTGGCACTCGATGAAATGTGAATAGTCTGAATGTTGCGCACGCTACGTCACGTTTAGTCAAGGGGTAGTGAGATTCATAGATCCAGCACGGCCTGAATATGACACTTCCCATTGACAATCTTCGAACGTTTTCGAGACCTCGACTTGGGGGGGTTGGGAACTCTGTACTCCGGATAGGGTGCTGGAGAGATCCGCGCTCCTTACCGATACCCCGGACGTGGATCAGGCCTGCAGGAGTCTGTAGAATAACATCAACTTGGGAAAGACTGTCCTTAGCCAAGTCAATTACCACGAAGCTGCCTACCAGACCTGGTGGGAGACTACATCCTTGTTTCTGCCAGTCTACGTCCTGTTCTTCATTCTCCCCGCCTCTTAAATCACATACACCACATGCTGGCTCAGCTGCTGTCTCGCGCATTTCGAATTTGCCTGGACGGACTCTGAACTCTATAAGGGCACCAGAGGACACGTGCTATTCAGGACAGACTCCTCCATGCACCGATGCTCAAGACCAATGGGAAGTTGTGGAATCTGTTTTTCTGGATACAGACAAACCTGTTCGGCCCTCCTGATAAACTAAACGCAGAGGTGAAGCGCGGGTTACCTGCCAAGGAATGAATTGCCGCATCGCGCGTTACGAATTCTAACTAGCCAGAAAATGTGAATCTGCTCGGAGAGCGGGATGTGCAATATCGAAGTGTCTCAGGAGATATAGTGATGGCTCCATTTCAAGCCGGACAGCCGGGACTAGGTAATAAACAGAGCCCACTAACGTAGTGCACGGCCGTGTGTGACGCGGACAACCCCCACCGGCCGAGATGTCCCATCCGTATATACGCATCGATACACAGGCTTCTTGCAGGAGCGGGGCGGAGGAGACTGGTCCGGTAGCTTATACCTGTCGCTGTTTCCCCCCGTCCAACTTGCAGCAGGTTTAAATTCGAACAGGTAGTTAGTTCTCTGGATATTGGGTCCATTACGTCTAAGGAGGCGTGCCCCTAATTCGACGCTTACACAGTCAAGGTATGATGGGACGCTGGAACTCAAACATGCTTACTCACGCAGCCAGCCGATGTCTACCCATCAACGCATCTGGCTAGGCTCAATGGTTTCGGAGTTCGCCGTTTAAGGAAGCGTTCCCCCCTTTGGTGTCTCGCGCGTTCGAGCTGCCGGCAAATACGTCGCCATCTAGCGAAGATCGAATTCTCTTCTAAGGGATGTATGGCATGGTTATCGACGCCGACCCCAGCTACTGGCCCTCACCGGCGCAACTCGCGGAAACCCCCAGTCTATCATCCAGAGACATCACACGCGGTCAGGCGTCCGAGCAGCAGAACGGCTGGGGCCCGCGGGGGGGGGGGGGAGAACGTCTAAGGGCCGAACTGACGAGTTGCCTGCTAGTCGCCCCCAGTCCTCCATCCGTTCATGGTGTCGACTTGAGGAGTCGCGAGCGGTACGTGACAAGGGGCCCCAGGAGAACGCTGCCATACATAGACATGCTCTTCTGGGACGTGGGTAAAAGCCGTATATGATTTGGAAACTTTCTTCTGAGCGATATGTACGGAGCTGGGCTCACTGATTGCGGTTAGACCTCCTTCCTCCAGTTCCTTGCCAGGCGTTGCGGCAGGTACCAACGACCTATTGCCCGTATAAGTTATAGAAGCTACCACACCAAACCATTACTCTTTTCAACAACATGGGACATACTGATGATGCTGTCGTCTGCAGAATTAGTGCCCTTCTCACCGAACACAGAAGTCAGCGGCTTCTGACCCTTTGCAAACTGATTTATACTTTCCAAGATTGAACTTGGTACATCCTTTTCGAGTCTGCTCTCCTGAACGCGGTCCGGCGTGGGCTCAAAGAGGACATGGTATTGCAATGTTGACTCTGAACCCTACATAGCGGGTTCCCTGGTACCAGGGATCACAGAACGTGCAAGCGGAGCTCAGTCTTCATATCAAATCACCAAAAAGACCTCTTGCTGCAAACTCAGGGCTTGCCGTTCCGTGCCTACCTGAGATATCATGTACCCGGAAAGCAAACGCTGCGTTGATCTACGGTAAACGTATGGTAAGATACGCTGAAACAAAACCTTTCTTGTGGAACTATTTCCCAAGTTACCGGGTCTGCACGGCTTTGAATCTACTGCGCGGGCCAAGTCATGAACCACCCTCAAGCAGCAATGCCACATCCACCAGGTTCGAGCTAGGGAGTATGAGGCCTAAGCGAACGGTGCTGAGTAGTTGGAGAGGCCCAATCTGCGCAATACCCAGCAAGCAAGGATGCAGTAAGCATCTGGCTGACTACTCCATGGTACCATGGTCTGGGTATATATTAGACCCTGATGTATCGTTGGCGGATTCCCCGACGTACCTGTTGGCTTGTGGCCCTGCATCACGAACGATCAACTCTATCTAGGCCTCGTAAAAGGTTATTTCTCGTGTTGGTCGGGCTGAGAGGTAGATGTGAGTGACATGTGCGGAATTAAAAGTCCAACACCAACTGCAGTAAGCACAAGGCCGCCCCCATCCCCCTTCTCTTCAAGGGCTAACATTGCTAAGGCCAAGAAACGCTGCTCCAGATACACACCTCACCCTCTCACGCACGTCACATTGCAAGCCGTGGGACAATATGAATGATATCTTAACCCCTTTTTTATCTTGCCATCCGTCCTCTGCTAAGTGGTCTATCGTCCAACATCGATAACTATTCGACTCAGCTCTGGAGACTTGTTGCACTATCCCAAGCTCGCTTCTAGCTCTAAGTATGCGAAAGCACCATAGCCAACCCAGCAACTTGCGTATTGCAACACCTCGAGAGACACAAGCACGCTTTTTGCGGGGACCGTGCCACATACCGCTTCCGGTATTGAGACTGCTCATATGGATGAGGACCTGGTGTTGTGATCCTCCCAACGCTCGCTTTTCCTTTGTCCATCTCAGCCACCTTCCAACGCCAGCTGCGATGCGTCCTCATGGCTGAACGAGATGCGCTCTAACATCATAATAACTGGGTTGCTTGAGGCTCTCTTTGTCTTCTAAGGCCGATATGCTGCCTGGAGTCGTCGAGACTGTCCTTATCCTCAAGGAAGAGGCTACGACCCTGAATCACCATAGCATTCAACAGTCAAGCAACTTTCGGACATCCCGCGCGGCCAGACATGTCCAAGGCAATAGCGGGATCAGTACGAACGCGACAAAATCCTTTAAATCAACATATAGAAGAGCGCGAGGGCCTCATGGACGACTTGATAGAGGACCTTGAACCGTCCGCGATGAAGACCTAGGAAGGAGACACAAAACCTGTCAGACCTAGGTGAAGGTCTAGATCTGTTAGCTGCATCATGGCTTAGCTAGCGTTGCTACTATTGGGATGCGCTGTTCGACTGTCCGGTATCGCTTTCTCTCAGATACAGCTGTTTTATGTGTATATAAGGAGGCTTCGTGACCTCTCATTCTAGACAGGACCTCTTAGAAGGTTAACCAGATAATTCCTTCTTCTTCAGCCAATACATGCTTCAGTGTGTGATGTCAGGGTCTCATAAAACCTGACGAGGTCTGGCGGACTAGAGGATCCTCTCGTGGTAGGCTAGGTCCTCCAAGGACAGTCGGCGGGTGACCGGACCGTTACCCTGGCAAAGCCGCCGGACGAGGAACTCATAGACAAGTTGAGGGAGAAGGCTCGGATAAGAGACAGCAATTGAGAATTCTTTGAATACGACAATGGTTCACTCGCTTCTGGCATAGTACGTATGGGTTCACTTATACATTACTAGCCTGGGCTTCAGCTGACGCCGGACAGTGGGGAAGTGTTTTGATTTCGATGCTTCTAGGCTTTGCTATACACTTAAAGCATTCATAGAGGCGCAGGGCCCAGACATGCACGCATCACGCGACCTGGATGCCTAATACGTGAACTAAGACCAGATTACCCCAATAGGAATACCTAGTCGGTGTTGTCTCATGGGCTGCATCCCAGCGTCAGTGTGGCACTCGGCACTTCTCTGATCTATCTAGCAGGAGACTCTGGGATCGATAGCCTCGCGCATCGCGTGACGGCCGTTATTCTTGGATGTTAGAGAATAAAAAATCACGAAAAGCCATTTTCTTGTCTCTCCTTTTCGTATCACCTACGGTGTGCTGTCATTGCGTTTCGGCCTTAGGTTGCCTTGAGCCCAAGATATGCAACGATTCCCGAGAAATTTCCCTTCTCGTGAAAGCTCGCGTGCCAGCATGCTTGATTAGCAGAGACCTACGACCTTCGTTCCGCGTGCGTGCGATTTCGCAAGCATATACGGATCAGGATGAGACCTTCAGCCCCTATTGAATGAAGACCAGGCATCCCTGAGTTCACTGAAGCGTCCTCCGCTGAGATATTGTCACTATGGGAACCGCGCATGTAATGGCCAACTGTACACCCGAGGAAGCCGAAGTTGGGGTATAGAAGCGTGGGAGAAAGCGAGCACGGGGCTGGCAGAGTCGGTGCGCTCCCGACGGGGCGGGGAAGGTGTTCCTACTCGCGGCCTTAGACCAATCAATATCTAGGTGGCGCATGCTTAGCGTACATAATCGGGGTATTCTGATTAGAGCTGCGGTTACATCGTTTCCAAATCGCGTAGGACGAGAGTAATAGGAGACTCGGAATTCGGGGACAGACCGGCCTCACTCCAACCCCCGTCACGACCCGGACGCACCCGGCAGTCCGGGGTCAGCCGGCCCCACTGACGGGATCCACTCCAGAAACAGTGGGGCACCGTTCGACGTCGAAAACCCCCCCCCCAGCCAGTTGATGGACGTTTCCTGATTGGCTTTCCAAACATCCCACCTCCCCCTCCATTGCAGAGAAAGCTTATCGCATTGCGCGTTACCTAATCAACCGCCGCAGCGGCGTCGGTCCGTCCCTCACCACCATGAGACCAACAAATCCCGCCGTCGCAACGAAGCTTCCTCCTCCACTTCTCCTGTACGACGAACGATGGCCGAGAAGAGCACGGTTGAAAATAGCAGCAGCGGCGGCGCTGCTGCGTCGGCGCCGTATCCCCTCCCCCGGGTCGCGATCCGGTTCTGCACGCAATGCAAGTGGATGCTGAGAGCCGCATACGTAAGTCCCGCCGCGGCTCTTATATGCACACGCTCCGTCTACTTACCTCGAGGAGAAACAATACACCAGCTAACACAGGCCCGCCCCTCTGAAACCAACAGTTCGCACAGGAGCTCCTCTCGACCTTCTCGACGTCCCTCGGCGAAGTAGCCCTGCAGCCGTCGACGGGCGGGACCTTCGTCGTGGAGCTGTTCTTCGAAGACCCTTCCTCTTCGTCTTCCTCCCCCACCGCTCCGGAGCCCGCGATCCCGGTACGACCCCAGCACCGCGTCATCTGGGACCGCAGGGTCGACGGCGGGTTCCCCGAGACCAAGGAGCTGAAGCGGCGTGTGCGGGACGCCATCGAGCCCGGGCGGAACCTGGGGCACGTGGACCGCGACCATCGCCGCGCCGACGGCGCGGAAGCGAAGCCGGATAAGGGGAACGCCGGGGGCGACGGCGGCGGCAAGGAGGCGGCGCAGAGGCCGGCCGAGGCCGTGGCGACGCAAGCCTGTCCTCCGAAGGCGGGCGGCGAAGTGTGCGAGGACTGCCAGTAAGTCCCCGATCTGGGAGAGGAGCGGAGCGGCCGGGCCGTGCGGTCTTCGAGCATTGGTCGAGACTGTTGCGAGTGTCTTCAAGATCTATTTCGAGCAAGTGCGACGCCAGAAGCTGAGCCTGGCTGTACGATGGGAGGGGTCGGCACATGTCCGGTGGCTCGGAACCGTGCCGAATGCTGAAGCTACATAGGTGGGAGCCTATGTGCGACGCGGAACGGAAAGGACTGGGCGGAGAGAACCCGGTACCCAGGCCGGAGTATGTACACGCGCGTGCGCGGCAATGAACGGCTATGCAAAGAATGCCCTGCGATATAATAAAGGGGCAATTACTATATTATCACTCCAAGCCCACGAACCCGGCAGTCGCGTCGACAAAAGTACTGTAACTTAGCCTCCGCCCCAACCCATCCCCTCCAAATGCCGCACCAAGAAGGCCGCCGTCCGAACCATCTTCCATCCTACCCATAGCCAGCTACCCAGCAGACACGCCTCCCGGAAACGTAAAAGCCCGCATAAAACAGACAAGCACATCCCCTAGTGAACTCCACCCCGTCCTCCTACCGGCCTATAGTACCTCCATAGCCACGTAGTCGGTCGCGGTGGTAGACGAGAGAGCCCATGACAATGGCGAACGTGCAGATATTCACCCATTACTCTAATGAGCTTCGAGAAAGCGAGGACCCGTAAAACGGTCATCGTATGACAGCCGCTTTCTACGACCGCTAAGGCCAAAGACGGTACGTTCCGCGGAGGGAGCGGATTCCAACATGACGCGTGGGCAGTTTAATCCAACCAACCGACCAGTGAGCTAGCTTGCCGCGCCATATTCAAAAATATATAATATATATGGCTTTGAGTTAAGGAGCTGGGGAGTGGTTTAAAAGGTGCGGGGGCCCTATAGAAGTTCAAGAAAGAAAGCCTGCAAAGCACGGCAGTTTTAAGTGACAAGTGCTAATAACGGATGATGTATACTTTGGGGCGCGGGACGGGCTTAACAGGCACAAAGCAGACCCGTCTACGCCGCCTGGAAGACGTCCTGCGGCCCTAAAGACGGGAATTCAGATCTGCCATAGGAATACAAGGCATAGAGAAAGCGCAGATAGGTACCTCCTGGGTCAGAGACGCTGTGGACTGCAATAGCGGTATTAGCACGTCCCTTTTCATTTTCTCGCTACGGTTGCAAGGAGGAGATGGAAGTGAAGTAGGGGGATGGGACAAGAGCCACTACACTGTTGGCGCCAACTGAACAAGACCTTTTATGAGCATGAAGCGGATTATGCATGAAATTCGCAAGTTTCATGCCTGGGAAAAACACAAGCAGCTGTCTAGACATTCTCCTCATCTGGATGGCCACGAAGCAACAGTGGTCATCGTAACAATCACAACGAGCTGTTCCAAATGAAAACCTGATTTTATTTCTTTTCGTGTATAACAACATTCACCAACACAGCCGTCAGCTCTTTCGTCCATGTTGGCGGGTCGGTGGAAGCCACCAGAAGGGGGGGGGTCCGTCGTAAGCGCGTGGTGCACAAATTAGTACTCGAACAGCGTCATCGAAGTTCCGTCGACTATGGCGTCGGGGATCAGTAGCTGGGACCAAAAACAGCGTCGCGCCGATAGGATGGTCGTTCGAGAACAGGTCTCGGGGCTCGAGGTAGTCGGAAGGGGGCGGTTGGTGAATTAACGTCGGCCGAACCTAGAAGACGAGGAAGTTCGTATGAATACTTTTTCTCAGGATTTGGAGTGCTTTCTTGGAGTTGCGAAACCGCCGCCTCCTAGGCCGCTTGACACGTACTTTTGCTTCTTCTCAGCTGGCTTGAGGATCTACCCAGAACACGTATGTCAGTTGAGGGCTCTAGGTTCGGGAGCTTCTTCCACCAGAATTACAAACCTGAAAGGAACATAACAGGCTCTCGTCCACACTCATCATGGCTCCGGCATTGTCGAACTCCCCGCAATAATTCGGTGCACTGAACAGAGTGACCAGTTGACGTTTCGAGAAGAATTCGTAGCCATCTTCTACGACTTGGTGAGCGCGGCAGATCAGGTCCATGTCGTGCTTTTGCAGGAATCGTGATACGACATCGGGCCCGAAGGTGAAAGAGACACCGCGGTCGTTCTCGCTCCAGCCGGTGATGTCCTTGTCTGGATCGGACCAGAGCAAGTCGCAAAGAAGGCCGCAGTCGGGAATCTGGCGAGATTAGTTAGGACCGGCTAGGCGCCTGCCGGCAGGGGACTGCATTCTAGGGATTGGCGGATAACTTACGTCAGTTGGTCGCATCACGCGGCGGATCTGCTCCATCGAGTTAAGATCTGGGCTCAAACCGCCATGCATGGTAAAGATTTTCTCGTCGATGATGGCAGCGATAGGCAAACAGTTGAAGCAATCGGTGAAGGTCTTCCACAGCTTGATGTTATACCGACGCTTGCATTCATCATAGAAGCCGTAGATACGGTTGATGGAGGCGCACTCATGGTTGCCTCGGAGGACGAAGAAGTTCTCGGGATACTTGATTTTGTAGGCTAGCAGTAGGCAGATAGTCTCCAGAGATTGCTTGCCACGGTCAACATAGTCGCCGAGGAAAAGGTAGTTGGCCTCGGGTGGGAATCCACCGTACTCGAAGAGGCGAAGGAGATCGTAATACTGTCCATGAATATCGCCGCAAATCTGTGGGACAACGGATTAGTGCTCCAGCTTACACAGGAGCAACTCAACAGCCGGCGCAGGAGGGACTGAAGATAAGTACCTTAATGGGCGCTTCCAGCTCTAGAAGAATAGGCTGGCTGATGAAGATCTCCCTAGCCTTGGTGCAGAGGTACCTTATCTCGGTCTCTAGAAGTTGGACCTGCTTGCCGGGTCGACTGCCACGAACCTCGAGGAGGCGGTCGATGATGGAGTCCAAGTCAACGTCGTGTTGGTCCGCCATCGTATACCCTCGCCTGCCAGACAATTGGCCTGTCAGACTCGAAGAATGCTAGATCAGGGCAGTGGGATCGGACCAGGGGAAGTCGCGGGATCTGGAGGGTGTTGACGAAGCCCGATGTCAATACGATACACTTCTGCTTCTATGCCCCAAAATTAGCAGCTATCAAAAAGCGCCTTGTGAGGGAGCAAACGTGCTATGCTAGATCTCTACAGAGACAGCTGCTGGGACAGCACTGGGTTGATGATGACCTTATCACTCGTGGCCGGTGAGGCCGATGTGAACTGGTCTGCTGTGTGGGTGTGGGGATGAGGGGCAGCAGGGCGGAGGCGGATTGGGTAATTATGATCGAGATGATGAAGAATGCATATGACATAATAATATATGAAAAAAGACTTACAAAGAAGTGATCTCAGCCGGGGAAAGGGCTTTCCAAAGAAGCCCGCGATCTCGAGTGTGCACGGCGCGCAGGCAGAAAAGATCCTTAGCGCTGGCAGATACTGAGATTTAATTCTCGACGTAGATGAGAGTAGATCGTCTCCAAAAATTGGCGCCCCGAGTAGGTTTGCCGATTCCTTCTTTCTCTCCAACGCGAGTAGGTTCGGTTGAATTGAAATCGGGAAAAATGTAGGCAAGGGGTGGAGATTCGGCGACAGGAACGGAGTGGCGTCTGGATTCTGTCTAATGATGGGCGGAGAATGATGGATACCGGCTTTCGATATATCAATAATCGCTCTGGGTGCGAAAAATATTTCTAATCCACAAATTCAGCACCGGATAGGTCGTCGTTTTTCCTTTCCTTCAGCGAGCGAGAACGCCGTATTCGCCGGTTTGGAAGGTGTCGGGGGGCAGATTAGAGATGATGAATGTGTGGATGTGAGAGAATGGAGAGTGGAAGTGTGGGTTATTGTTGGGAGCGTTGGACAAAATATGGGCGCTTGTCGGTCGGGCAATAATAATTGGACTGAGGAACTGGCAATTTATGTCTTGGGGTTTGGGGGATGTATGCGCCGCGTGGTGTGATGGCGACATGAACAAGACTGTAGTAGCAAGACACGCGATTTTGGGGGAGAGAGAAGGGGAAAAGGAATTTGGTTGATGTTGATGCCGATTGGTATCTCGCCCGCGTATGATTTGATAAAAGACGATTCTTAAGCTTATACAATATCGATCATCGATGGGGTATGATGTGAGGTAGGCAGGATAGTCTTGGCACGGCATGACATGGCATAGCAAAGGCAAGGCAAGGCAAGGCAACTTGGGTAACTCTTGGCTATCGTGTCAATTTCACGTTGTTGTTACTTACCAGCAGCGGTGATGACTGGGCGGTACCGGGGTTTGATCGACCTTCCAGAATAGTTGCGAAGTCGTCGACTTTATCCTCGTCGTCGTCGGGGTTTTATGGACTATTGTCGTCGTCTAAGTGGAATCGCCAATACTTGTACGCGTTAGGTAGAGTTTCCGCTCTGATTAGACCAGTTCTGAGAACATGCAATTTGCAGGCCGCGTAGAATGGTGGGGGAAATAGAAGCAGAGACAATGGGGACCACGTCGCCTTGGAGAATACGAAAGATTAAAAAAAAATTGAGGTTTCGCCAAAGGTCGCCGTTATTTCGCGGGGTCTCACTATGGAAATGCACCGTAGGTAGAAAAAGGGAAGGGAGGGAAAGTGTGAAAGTGGTCAAAGCCTGATGGGGACTGTCGGAAAAGTCAACCTACCCCACTCCTTCCTATTACTACCGGTACGACATACCAGACTACATACTACAACTACTAGGCAGTGCCTGCTACTGTAGGTACCTAATCTTTACCAGGTACCTCACTTGCCTTTCATTAACCTGCTCCGCACTGATAGCTCTATGTACGTGTAAGGACCTAGTGTTCCTGGGTCGGCTCATCCACGTAATCAAATCAATCAAGTGGAACACTGAGTTCGTTCTTCAAGTGTGGTTCCGGATTTTGTGGGTGTCGTGTTGCCCTGATTGCTTGGGATTTGCTCAAGTGTTCTTAGGCCATTTTGCCAGTCAGGTCTCGTTTAGGTGGGCTTCCCAGTTATGGGTACCTACGTAGAGCTACCGGCTGGCCTCTGCCGACGATGCAGACCGTTCTGGCTCCGGCTCTGGCTGCCTATGTATGCAGCGTATGGGGCTGCCGTGGCTTCCAGTTCCAGTTCCAGTTCCAGTTCCACGTCTTTTTGCTTTTTTGATGCGAAAACCGGACCCGGACACTCTCTGAAAACTGTTTGCCTCCTCCCACCTCCCATTCGTCTTCTCGCCGGCTGGCGCTGGTATCGGGTGGTGGTGCTGACACTGACTTCCTTTTGGCGCCTCATCAAGACTCCGAACCTGTACAAAGGCAGGCCAATGAGCGGTCTCGAATTCTCGGCCAAGCATCTGAAGGGCGCCCCTAGACAAAGTGGGGTTTCAGATTGCCTACACCTGTAGAGCTAGATATGTAGGTTCTAGGAGGTTGCATGCTGGCACGTTATGTGTGTGTGTTATAGGTAAGGGTAGGTAGGTGTGCAGAATGCAGATATGTCCGAACATGTATGTATGAAGCAGGCAGCATGAAGGCGTATTTGAACCCTAGCTGCCTAGATACCTGCATATCTACCTAATTCAAGACGACGCCACAACATTGAAAGCCGTGCAGAGTGCTCCTTCCAATTCGTACAACGCTTGCATGATATATCCGCATATTTAACTGGTGTATGGGTTGCTCTTAAATGAGTGTGTTGCTCTTTGAGCCCAATATACAGATCCATCTTGTTGTCGAGTTTCCCTTCGTTTCAAACGCTCGAAGTTACCACCAACCCAACCCACCCAATTCAAAGTTCAAACACGAACTACGAGGGCTGCCGACATATGCCGAGTCAGTTAAAATTCGATACCGAATAAAAATAGATTTTGGCTCGCCCAGCCTATTATAATATTTCCTCTTTGAGTTCATCTTACGTGTTAGCTTCCATCTCCGTCTCCCACTATGTCTCGCGCAAGAGTCAGGTCTTGAAGTCAATGCTCCAGCCTAAATACGCGTCCTCACTCCATACCCCACCATCTTATTCGGCCGCAACTATTCTCACCGTGTTTCCATATCGGCTATTGCATAGAGTTTGGCGGCCAACTGACAACCGTATATCGCCTTACCCGCTTTGCTTGGGGCTCCGACCATCAGCTCACCGGATGCTGATAACGAGAACCCGGAATTTAACCGTAAGTCTCGCTCGCGGCTGCTATTGTATCAGGAATGGTTAAAATGGTTGCCACCCTAGCACTACCTGGCACTGTACTGTCTGGCTCGCCTCATACAAACATCTAAATCTAGATTTCGACTTGCCATACCGAGTTCAACGTATACTTACGCCCAGTGTATACGAGGTATGCATTTAGGTGTAGGTAATGCCTTTGTGGAGAGCTTATGCCATCATTGTGGCCCACATCAAATCATCTGAAGAAAGTTTCCTGCCAAGGTATAGCCAACCCGCGCGGATCCGCGACCACTCATTGCTTCCCCAGATCGCGGAAGCAGCGTCAAGCACGTTTAGATGTGGTCCGAGCAACGACATCGTGCTACGGTGGGGTCCTGGGATCTTGACTTTCGTAAGAAACCTCTCTTCCCCTCATCCTTAAGCGCGAATCTACGTTGATCATGACAACGTCCCTGACGTTTGTTGCTCCTTCTCTGTCATCTCGTCTGCCCCGGTTACCTCATCCGATCGATGTCTATCGAGTTAGTTCGACATACTGTTCTTTGTAGCATGTCGGGGACACTAGACACCAGGCGGGCAAGTAGCGATGGTTGACATTGCAGAGGGGCATCGGGCCCCTTCTTCAGACCCCTATCCAAGCCAGACCCCGCGTCACGCGCTTAAGGTCGGAAATAGCCATGCCCCTCGGCCCATAGCCCTGGGAAATACGTCAGGCAGACACCTTGGCTGCCCTCGCCAATTCGGCAGAACTCCCTCCTGTTTGCCTCCAAGAATTGTGGGCTTCGCCTGCCGATACTCCGTTCCTATTCGCTTTTGTCAGCTGCTTGTGACTTGGTCATAAGTGAATAGTTGATAAGCGTCGCAGCATTACGTATGATCCCGCGATCCCAACCAGATAGCCGGGAAACTGCCCCTTTCCTTTCGCCAATGACTGTACAGGCGTACAACCTTGAACAAACAGGATGTCAAGGTTCTTTTTTGTCACGTACTACCTCAATACAGTTACAGGGTTACTGCTAGGCTCCAGTAACCTTCCCCCTGCACTATATTGGATATAGTGTGTATCTTGTGTAACTCCCAGGCTGGTCACATGACCGGTTTCCCCATGCGAGCCATCTCGGCTCGGCCACACTCCATTCTGCTACCCTAGGGCAATGGCACCGATTGGCTCGTATTGACATTTGTTGCTTACGTACACCGAACCCGACCGTCACTGGGCGGAAGCAGCAATGATGACCACCGATCGACTAAGAGGTAGCGGGTGACATGACAGATGCCCGTCATAAATACCCTCACACGGCAGAAGTAATCCGCGGGACCACGTAACGCCAATACGCTGGAACATTCCAGTCAGGAAGTCGTCGACTCATCGACTTGACAGACTGTACAATGCCGATAGCATCCGAGAACAATGAACGCTCTCGGTGGCCCACTTACCGACACATTCCGCACATACATAAATCATGGAATTTCTACCACTCCGTCGCACAAGTCTCTTTGATACTTATACTTGAGGCGGAATCCAGATTCTAGACCTCCTCGATTAGTTCTTCTCTGCTGTAAAAGCCCACCAATGCCAGAGATGCGAACTGAATGGAGCTGCTTGTCCCCCGGGGGATGAAGAATAGGCAAGCGAGATGATGCCTTCCTGGTGACATACCCAGAGTCACTGGCACACAGCCCGGCTCGAAAAGGCCGACGAGCCGGCACTTCGTAATGAGCACGGCTGTATTGTCGTCCTGATGCCTAAGATATTCTTTCTTCTCCTGGAAAGCTTTGGGGGCTTCTACCAGTTCCTTTCAGCCACGCTGGTCGGGGTTCAGGTTGATCGTGAGAATAAGATGAAAAAGGGTAGATACGTCCAGCGCGGAGTAATTGCCTGGTGTTCACCATTCTTTGTGCCCTTTCTTGCAAGGCCGTCAATCATGTTTCTTTCTAGTGCTATATCCATCCGTATAGGTTCTGAACGGCCAGTCGAAGTCTTCGGTTGGGGTGCTACGCAAGCAGACAATTTTTTGATAATAGCAGCTGGCCGGCGCTCTTACAGACTATTGGCCGCACCGGTAAGCTATAGAGGTTGTCTCAACCGGAGAGTGGACTTACTTTTCTCCGGTATTCACTGCTAGTCGATCTGCAACAATTGTCAGCCTGGTCTTCATTCTCATAAGATGGTGTCCTAGACGTCCCTACAAAGCGTCGACAGAGACAATCAGGTCTCAGCCTTTCACCCAAGATGTAGACCAGAAGGGGCATCCTGCTCCTAGGAGCTGCTAGGCCCCCACATAGAAAGAATGCATACGAAGACGTGTACGAATTCACTGTATTCTTTAAAGTATGCAGTCAGAGCCTGAAGATGATTAGGCCGTATCTACCATCTGCTGCCAACAGTCCTTCATAGCAAAACGTGCAGATATGCCGAGTGTTCTAGGTTGTTATCGCCCTCAGCAGGTTTCTTCTGAAATTGTCAGCCTCGACAACCGACTTACTGCATTATCGCGGCCAGGCAACCCTATACGTTCATGTTTGGCAACCTCAGAACCAGTTTCTTTGGCATGTTACCCTGATGGTGCCTAGCAACGGTGCTTTGACAAGTTCAGGCATGAACCTTGTCAGCTGGAATATTTAAACGCCATCCTCTAGCACTTCCGATCAGAATCAACATCCTTTGACAACCACCAAGCCTCTGGTAAACAGCAGCAAACCTAAGAAACAAACCACTGCATTCTTCAGTATCGGGATAAGCCCCACCACCCACCTAAACCATCAGGGATGGCTGAAATCCTGATGTGTCTACCCGGTATGCTGGTCGATATTGCCAGCATTATCAAGTGGTGTAAGGAATACTACCAGCAAGTCCGCAGGGCTGAAGGTTTTATGAACCGAATCATCGCGTTATTGCGCGTTTGGGTGCCTCAGCTAGAGCTTTTGGAAGATCTCCTGATGCCAGATGACAGAAGTTCCCAATCACTGCGCATGATCCTAGCCAACAGGTGGACTCTTGAGCAAACGCGGAGTTGCTTACAAGACCTCAAGGAGCTTGTGACCCCCAAATCAGACGGCTCGTCATCTCCAAGCTGTTCCCCCCGTCGACACCGGGCCTGTAGGCCTCGAAGATTGTATGAGAAGCTAACATGGCCTGTCTTTAAGCAAGATAAGGCCGAAGAGTTGTTACGGGAGCTGGAGACTCACGAGAGTTCGATCAATTTGCTTCTGGCCACCAGAAATGTGTGCGTGTCTCGCTCTCTTGCCCTGTTGCTTCGACTTTAGTCTGCTAACTATCAACAGTTTTGATTTTAGAGAGCTTCATATGGAGGTAAATTCGCTCGCAACAGGTAGGTTTCTATGGTCTTCCAAGTGTATTTCCACGACTGCCAATTAATACTAGCAAAACAGAGCAGGGAAGGCGAGAAATCCTTGCGTGGCTCAAACCTGGCAAAATCGTTTCTCATGAAATTCACCTCGAGAAACGCAACATGCGAGAAGACGAGACCTGCGACTGGATGACCAGATCCGATATCTGGAAGACGTGGGTCGAAGGCGGTTCCAAGTCGCAGCATGGCCATCGTCGCTTTCTTTGGATCCACGGCACCCCTGGTGCGGGGAAGACGATCCTCGCGTCGTTCCTGATCGACGCGATTGCAAATAACTGCCAATCAATGGGTTACTCCTACTACTACTGCTCTCACTAACGCGGCCAGGATGAGACGCGCCCGTTCCTACAATGGGTCCTCGCGGACTTGTGCGACCAGTCCGATAGGTTCATCCCACAGGAGCTCCTCAACCTATACGAGAAGCACCGAGGCAGTGTCCGCACCGTTCTGATCGACGACCTGTTAAAATGCCTCCTCGCCGTTACGAGGTGGTTTTCGCGCCAGGTGTGCATTGCCGTGGACGTCGTTGATGAGAGCTCGAAGCCGCGAAACCATTTCTTGAAGGTCTTGACCACCATTGGAACAGACCCCAACTTTAACCGCGTTTCGCTTCTATTGATTAGTCGTGACGAGCAGGACATCCGAGCAGCTGTCGAGGCACTACAGCCCCTCGGAGAGATCACCTTATTCCGTGAGAGTGGTGTAGTACCAACACCTACACCTCAGCCCTGGTCTTCTTATCACCGTGGATATACGGGATGCCGAGCAGAACAGAGTCCAACTCGTCCGGGGTCAACCGGTCCAAGGAGATCCCCCACCTGGGGGCCTAACACACGGATATCTCCTGAGTTCTTGCATGCCCAGGCGTCCGTTGATCGGCTGTCGGGACACCAATTATCAAATACAGACTTCCCACCACCGCAACCTTTATCAGCATCGAGAGGCCAACAAGCCGACGGCTTCTCGAGCCCACGGCCTTCATCACAGTTGGGAAATCAACAAACAGGTTTTGGTTCTCCAGAGCCACGGCCCTCATCTCTGATACACAAGCATTCAGAGTCGGATAGTGCAGAACCACATACGCCGCCACGTTGTAATCGGCCAGGCCGTAATGGCGAGGCGTCTTCGCCATGGCGGTCGCAGGGGAAACTCGTCCCAGAAATCTCTAAGCGCTATCAAGCCTACACGGAACTATCGATGGACAACCATTTCGTGCTGAACGCTATCAGCACGTATGTTCGTCGCAGGCTGCAATGGGTAGAACACCTGAAGCACCTGCGGCCGGAATTTCTGCAAGAAATCGAGGCCAAGCTTGCAAGAGAGGCTAGGGGAATGTAAGAGCATAATTTTATACTTATTGAAGCTAGAGCTGACTGGCTCCCTAGGTTTCGATGGGTCGCCTGCTAGATCGACATGATCGACTTGCTCGAGTTGAGCGACGAACCAGCCATCCAAGGTCTCCTACAAAATCTGTCGGATACCGTTTTCGAAACTTATGAGCGGCTCATTGTAGAACGAATTCCTCACGCAGACGGCTGCAATGAACACAACCGCACGTTTGCCCGAACGGCTCTTGCTCTGATTTGCAGCAACTCATCCGAGATTCCTAGCGCCGACGTCTTGGTGGAGGCATCCCTTTTTAATGTCCCCCGCGGCTTGGCTCACGCCTTCGACATCCAGCGACTCGAGCGGATTCTGGGGTGCCTAATCAAGGTGACCAAGCTCAACTGGAGACCTGCTTCCGTATTCACACGGGATGACGATGCCAACAACAGAGTTCCGCGTGGCTCCGGCTCACTACACAGTCAAGGAGTATCTATTCGCCCCGGACACGGCAAAGGGCCCTGCAAAGGATTTCGCTCTGACAAACGTCAAGACCCAGATCCTAGAGTTCGAGATCGTGTTCAACGGCCTGCTACAGTTTGGTAACAACCGCCCTCGCGGTCAGAATCAACCAACGAGGTACGAGGAGTACTGCCTCAGGATGACGGAAAAAGTGCTGGAGAGCCGTCGGGCACTGATCGTGACGGAGCAGTCGATCTGGGAAGCCGTGCTCCCATGCCTCAAGCCTAACAGTCTGCACATGGACGCGCTGCGCAACGGGGCGATCCGGCAGGTCTTCCCAAAGTGGGCCAAGCTGAACGCACTCTTCCGGACCGAAAAAGGTGCCGTGCTGCCCTCCCGTCAGGAGACCAGCATCCTCGTGAGCTTGCTGACCCTCAACTAGCCGGAGCTCACCGCTGTCTACTTGAAGCAGATGGCGCCCGACGACCGCGCCACGCTCTGGACCGACGCGTCCATCATGAGCCCTGAGGCGGGAGGTCGCAACGCGGCCGCGAACCCGGGCGCGCGACCGGACAACGATCCTGCGGCTCTTCGTGGCGCGACGCCGGCATCGACTTCCTCGAACACTTCCTGGAAGCGGGCGCCGACTTCGCGCGCGAGTCGTGCGCGCTGTTCGACGTAGACGCGGGCGGCACCACGGGCCAGCCGCTCAAAATGGTGCTGCAGCACGGCGCGGACCCAAACCCGTCGGGGTACCGGTACACGCCGCTGTAGAAGGCGGTGCGGCACCTCGAGGAGCGCTGGGTACAGAGCCTGCTGCTCGAGCACGCGGACCCCGACGCTGTCGGCGACCCCGTGGGCGAGCACTCGTATGGCATCGAGGAGGACGAAGACTGGTACGACCACCACCCCTTGGAGATCTGCAGCTCCACCAGGCGGCCGTGGCAGTACAAGTCCGACAAGAAGCACGGCTTTGACATCGAGGACCAGGTCGAACATGCGTGGCTTCGCGTCGAGGCCCTGTTCTTCCAGTTCGGCGCCACGGAGCCCGAGCCTGAGAGCGAGAGCGAGGACGAGCCGGAGCCGGAGCCGACCGACGGCCCGCACCCCGAGCGCGTGGTGATAATGATTGATGGCTAGGGAGACGTTGCTTTCCTGGTACACATGCCCGGCGTGGATCTGAGTTTGGGTCGAGCGCTGGTTGTTGATAGGGTATGATGGGATGTTGGTCGCTCGCTTGAGAAGTGACAGAGTATCCAGTCTGGAAATGCTACCTTGCGCTGCCGCCAATGCGAGCGCATCCTGAGAGTAGTATCGAGCATGGACTCGATTTGTATGCTGGTTGACAATGAATTGACTGGTCTTTCCACAGAGCATGCGGCGTCTTATATCCTTTGGCGTGTTTTGAGTAATACATCTGTTATTCCCTCGAGTTGAGCTCCCAACCACGTGCTTGCTTGTAAATATCGGTATGCCTGTAACCGGAGTACTTTGTAGGTAGGTTTCACTTAAGAGGGAAATTAGCACTTCTGGAGGAAGAACTCATGGAGCACACTCACAAGAAACTGTCCTGCCAAAGCGGGTCTGTTTTTACGCTCCGCCTGATTTCATATTTTCCCTCTGCACGCCTGTGTTTTGCAAGCGTCCGAAGCCTAGCTCTGCCCTCGCTACTGTCAGCCGCAGGCTTTAAGCAAGCAGCTTTTAATCCTTGGCCAAAGGGATTTATTTCGACTTATTACGTAGATGATGGTCCCTGTTGCCGTTTGACGGCTGAATCGGAGTTCAAGATATCGATGTCCCTGTCAGCTAAGACGCAGGAACTTATGCAGCATCTAGAAATCCACTCTTCCCAGTCTCTTGTAGAGTAGGGAAACGACACTGAAGTTCATCCTAGTTTGCAGACACGCAAATATGATTATTCGTCACGGTCAATATGGCGTCTACTGGGCTCTAATCTGACCCCCTGACGAGTGTCAGGGTCAACCGGAGGCTATGATAAAGTCCGGTGCGGAGGTCTATATATATCAGTGTTTTCTCGCAGGAAGGAGAAAAAGGGGCAGGCTTCAGACTGTTATCAATATTTGGGTTGAGTTGCCACCCTGACCTTCAACGACAACAACGAGCACCACCATAAAGCTATTTAACGGGATCAATCAACCCAAAGGGCCTAGGGAGGTTGTTCCCTCCTTAGAGCCAGAGCTGGCAATAACGCCATTTTTATGCTTTATGACTATGCTTTCGATAAAAGAACCGAGGCGGCTCCTAGTCCTAATACAGCTTCACCTTGTATTCCTCTCCAGGTTCTGATAATCCGTCAGCGCTCCCCCGTAGAAGATATCTGGTACCGTCATTCTGAACTTGTTTAGATTGATGCCAACATTTCCTCCTGTATTGTAACTGTTTCTTATCACAGGTGAGGTAGATCCTGCTACGCCTCGGCCTCCTGATATGTACTGTTATATGTCGAGCCGGCCCTTTCTATCTAATAACGAAACTGTTGAGAGCCGCGTCCAGTCTAGAATCTGTGCGTCCTTGTCATTTTCGTGTTGTTTTCCGCTTTCGAATTGGGCTGGTCTTTTCCATAGACTTATAGCGCAAGACGGCCTTCTCGTTCTGGGTATTAACAGCGAGCTCTCTGAAGATACGCTCACATCTAGTTCCCAGCTAAAGTGCGTCGAAGGAACAGTTCACTTCTTGGTATCTCCTGGCTATATATCCCCCAAGAATTCTCAAAACTAAGGCTTAGCAGCTGGGTGAGAGCTGTGTCTTGGCTTACTTAAATTAATTAACCCCTAGTCGGGATTAGTTATACCTGCTTTTGTCACGTACGGCTGCACCAAACGAACCGATTGATCAGTGCAAGTCTCTATCTTGCTACTTCGCTGACATACCCCCCTCAGTTGCTGTTGGACAGTTGCCTCAGCGTGCTTAGGTCTCCGCTGGCTCGTATCAAACTATCGGGTCAAGTTGACTCATTCAAAAGCCACAAGCGGAATCACAAGCAATTTATTGGCCGCTGATGAGATCTCGGATTCGTAACGGCAGCCAAGGACAGCGAACAGACAGAATAGGGACAACCACTCAGGTGATCAGGCGTACCCCTCGCGATTCTTGGGGTAACATTTACGCGAATATAATCTTGGCATCAGGCAGAAACGCGCCAAGTCGCGCCTCGCTCCATGAAGCGTTCTTGGTCGCCCTCCTTTGCCGGCTCTGTGAGACGGGCGAGGAGGGGTTCAAATAAATCTGGTTGGAGATAAAAGGCCTGATATCAACCCAACATTTGTAGTCGGCTTCTTTCACCCAACAACCACATTCTTCTCCGCTGAGTACATTTTCCTTAAACCAGCTCACATATTCCGCACCGCAACACGGTTCGGCAAGCAAAACATCTTCTAGTGTCTGGGTGGCGAGACATTTGAGAGATTCCCTTCTACAAACACCATTCCCGACCAGCTAGTCCCTTAACATCACTTTCACGATGTCTTCCGAACCCCAAACTCAACCCTCCGACAAGCCGCCAACGCCAGGCTTCTTCGTCAACCTGTCCGCCGCCGACCTTGTCGCTGCAGCGGCCTTCTTCACCGCGCTCGGTTTTAGCCCAATTCTCGAATGGGACGACGACAAGACCAAGTCTTTCCGCCTTCCCCCTCCTAACGAGAAAATCTGCCTCATGATCCACGGCCCCGCCCGCTTCAAAGAGTTCATGCGTCCCGATACTGACATCGTGGATGCCAAAAGGGCCACCGAGGCGCTCTTCTCGATCACGGTCGAGACGCGCGAGGAGGTGGACGAGTGGCTTGCCCGGGTTACCAAGGCGGGCGGTACCCTAGACCCATATAAGTTGGCCGGGTATGGTGAGGGGATGGGGTTGTATTCGCGCAGCTTCACAGACTTGGATGGCCATATTTGGGAAGTTGTGACAATGCTTAAACACGGTAGCTGTGGTGGTGGTGGTTCTGGTGCTGCCTGATGCGGTGGTGCGATGATGCGAAATATCATGAACCAGGGGCCAAGGTAGACCCCCGATTCCACGTTGGCGACGAGCCAGTCGGATTGACTGACAGCTCCAGCTTTATCCGCGGGTCTAGGGCGTGGTCTCTTAGCGCTCAGACATACTCTCGTTATGCATATTGTTCCACCATATAATGGCCTGAAGCATCTACTCACTAGTATAGGGGATGGGGGCTCTCCAACACGAAGGAATAGAGCCATGGTATCCAGGGGAGTCAGGCCTGCACCATATTTTCGACAAAATATTACGGATGAGTAGTGCTTATTTCGAATTATAAAAAGTATTGAAGTGGCGTAGGGCGAAGGGTGGAGTGGACTAGCCACATGACTCGGCTGATCATTCGATTCGCGTCAGAGATGTATTTCTATAATTTCGTTTGCTGGGCTCAACCCCAAACAACCATTACGGATCATCATCGCGGTCATAACACCGACTTCAATACAGCTGGATTGCCTTTATATGTTGCCGTCCCTGTCCCAGACCTTGGTGATTAGACATCTCTGCTCCTGATCAGAACTGAATCATCCCATTCCCGCCTTAACACAAAGTTATAATTAGAAAGAACTTATCTATGCATATATATTTATATAAAATAGAATTATACATAATGGCTTATTAATTAATACGAACTCTATTTTCTTCGTTTTTCATATAAGTTAAAGGAGTTATTATGTAAAACAGATCTTCACTATATAATTACTAGCCTCAACTGGAAAGAGGCTAAAGCTTTACCCCGCCTGTCTAATGCTACCCTTCTCTGATTCGTTGAATTGCCAGTTGAGGCTTAAGGCTGAATTCGGTATCTGGAGATCCCATACAGTATGTGGTGGGGCTGCCCTGGCCTGCCTAGGGACCATTCCCATTACAACATCCCTTGACTACTACAATCCGTCCATTCCCACCATCCACTCCCTAACCTTTAAGTAGGTGCTTACTTAGGTTAGCTCTCACGTACCTTTAGAGCATCAAGTACTGGCCCAGTGCCTGCCGACGACCACTTTTCCTCACCCACCAATATGGTTACGGGCTTTTCTGGAAGCATGGAGGCTCATGAGTTTATCATTGCGGTGTCCTAAGACTCTACGTCACTACCGACCCCTCCGATGCGACCGGTCGCATTCTCTCCTTCAAGATGTCACTAATCCAAGTGGAGGAGTAGGTTCACTATACCCGGTCTATCGTATCTCGCACGTTTCTTAGAAGCTGACCAAGGAATGCTGACAGCTTGGTTTCGTATCAATTGCGGACAAGCTACCTTACCGAAATTGCTGACGGTGTAGGAGAGCGTCTAATTACCATCAACGACAGCTTTCTTAGCACCGCTCCTTTCAAAGCCGCTGGCTGGCGCCCCAACCCTGCCCATATCAAACGGACTCATTCTCCTCCGATACCTACCGCCATCGCCTCCGAGTACTTCCATGCTGCGCCTCGCGCGGTTGGGTTGACGCTGGAAGATGAAGCAGATGAGGGAGGAATGTTAACAGGGGGTGGAGGAGATACCCTCGGGCCTGGCAGTGCCATCAAACGCCGTAGAGAAAGGCGACGCGAACAACTGGAGGAAGACGATAGCAGCGATCTTAGCGATGAGAGCGACGACGAGTCCGACCAAAGGGCTGCGCAGCAGATAAGGTTCGCGAAGATGCCCGTCAGGAACCGCGCAGGATCCTCGCCCAGTCGGTCATCGTCGAACCTAAGGCAAGCCGCAGCCGGAGGTATGCCATCTCCGCGAGCTGCGCCGGGTACTAGGCGGGGGTCGCAATCCGCCTTGGAAACTGTCAAGGAACGGGCTAGGAGAGATACTGTTACTAGTAGTGAGGTGTCTTCCGAGAACGAGTTCGACGCTTCCGGTTTCCATAAGCAGAGGGAGGCTGCGCGGGCTGCGGCCAGAGCGGCGAGGTCACACGTCCGAATAGCCGAGGAACCAGCACAAGGTATCGGCCGAAAAAGTAACGAGTTACTCGCCGCAGAGGACGAGGATTCTGATGCGTCCGATACTTCGTCTCGGTTCGTGGAGAGTGTCGACTCGGCATCGATTCTTGACACGGGGGATAACCCAGTCGTCGGGGCTTCTCCAGGCCAGCAGGTTGTCGGCACTGTACCGAAGCGGTTGCTTCGGCAGTCGACGATTCGAAAGCCTCCTCCGCCGCCGCAGCCGCAAGTCTTGGAAGCCCTCCCGCCCCCGCGGCCCATGAGTACCATTAGGCCATTGAGCACGGCGCAGCCTCGTAGCTTACTATCTGATGCTTTAAACGCTAAGAAAACCAAGCCGTCTATGCCCTTCGAGAAGTTCGCTTCTCTGTCCGGGCGGGGTGATCCAGAACCTCTATACCTGCGGGTCTATGCCCCGTTTTCCAAGGATCCCGACGAGCCTTTCGAGGTGCTCATAAGGCGCAATCTGCAAGAAGCAGACGGCACGTTTAGACCAGTCACCGTAGTAGAAACGATTGGCCTGATTTTATGGACTTATCACGAAAAGAAGCGGGAACCGCCGATTCCTTCCGATAAAATGCGCGTGAACTGGTGGACGCTGAGAATGGCTGAAGATGGCGAAGTCGATGATGACTTCCCACCTTTAGAGCGCAGGAAGCCCCTCAACTCGTTCACCATGGTCAATAACAAGGCAGTACGGTCACGGTCAGCTTCTCGGCCTCACGACGACTTCGGGTTGGTAGGAGCATCACAGGAGGAATTCGCCGAGAACCAAAGCCAGACGCCCGAATATGACGAGGAGGCAGCCGAGGAGGCACACGAAGAGGAACTGACGCCTAAGAATACCCCCCAACCAGAAAGTCCCATGCTCCCGCCGTCGAAGCCGCGGCAGAACCCTATCACGACGACAGCCTATCGCGTGAATACCGGTACGCCATTTGCCGACAAACCTGCCGCCCCGACGTCAATCCCCGCTGCTACAAGGGGACAACAGAAGCTCCTGCGGATCCACATCCTCTCCTCAGACGCAGCTGCCGGGCAGATGGTTACCCTGGATGTTACGACGGATATGTACCTCGCCGAGGTGCTCGACCTGGTTTGTCAGAAGAGGCAGCTAGACAAAAACAGCCACGTCCTCAAACTCCCCGGATCCGGCGCAGTCGTCTACGTCGACCGTACCGTCTCGTCAATAGGCAACGTCACGGACCTGGAGCTGCACCGGCGGCGGTTCGCGACGGACGGGCCTCTCACCATCACGGGATCGCCGGGCGCGTCGTCTCCCAAGCCGCACATCTGGGGCGACAGCCAGGCGGCGACGGCGGCGGCGGCGGCGGGCCAAAAGGGGAAGAAGGCCAAGGGGGGCATGGCGATGCACCCGCTGGCCCGGGAGGTGATGAAGCAGGATGAGATGCCGGCCGCCGGCGGCGTCAACTACAAGAAGTACGTGGTGTGGCGGCGGCAGCAGCTGCGCTTCGTCGGCATGAACGAGCGCATTCTCGCCATCGACGGCGAGTACGTCTACATCATGCCGTCGTCGGGCGGCAAGGCAACGACGCGCGAGGGCGGCGGCAAGACAACAACGGTCCACTTCAGCAACGTCGTCGGGTGTAGCGTATCGAGGCGGCACCCCATGAACTTCAAGGTATGCTTTTCTTCTGTTATACATCTGCCTACCAACCGCAACATTTGAGTGCCGCCATCTGTGAAACCAAGGAGTTACATCGTTCACGGCTGACTGGCGCGCGCGACGCAGCTTCTCGTGTACAAGACAACCGAGACGAAGAGATACGACTTCGAGGCTAGGAATACCCAGGAGGCGGCCGAGATCGTCCGCGAGATCCAGAAGGGTGTCTCTCCTTACAACAAGGATATATACGAGTCGCCGAGATGATCGCGCGGGGGTGACCACCGTCATAGAACTGCGAAATGGATATAAGAGATGATGGCGCTAGTAGATTGTAGAACATCTCAGATATTGAATGCCATCTAAGGGCTTAACCAATTCACACCCGGACCAAACTCTCCGGCTGCGATGTCTGATCTCGGGCGTCACCTTTCTTTTTCCCTCAACCGAGATCCGATAACATCAACCATACATTGTCACGCCTGGCCATCGTCCTTGTGATTCGCATGGGTACGTGTCGCGCTTAATGGATTGGAACGGAGTGGTTGTTGAATTTTACGGTGTTATGTGTATTTGTACTGTCTGGTTTCGCCTCACATTTTTCAATAGACACTTCCCGAGCAATCCAAAACCTCCCATACAGATGACCCTAAGGCTGAGTTTGAACTACACACTGACAAACTAAGTAAGAGTGGTTAGTACATGCAAATGCAAAGTTCTCCCATAGTGAGGGGAGAGAGCTATTGTGGGGTCCCCCGTGGGCCCTCGGACGCAGAACTCCTTGCGATTACTTTACTGCTGTGTATATGAACCACTGAAATTTGCAATTAGCATGGCCAGCTGGCCTAATGGTAAGGCGTCAGATTTCGGTTAGGGAAATCTCTCTGAAATCGCTCTGAAGATTGCAGGTTCGAATCCTGCGTTGGTCGTTTTTGCTTCGTATTTTTCTTTTTTCTTTTTAGCCTAGGTATTTTATCTATCTATCTGCTCTTTCGACCTTTTGCGCATCTGTTGTTTGTTTATCAGCTTCGCTTATTTTGTATGTTTTTTGTTGTTGTTCGCTTCCCCCCTTTGGAATGACTGTTCACGCCCGGCACTGCAGTCGGCCATTGGGTGATATGATTGGTGACTCGTGGATTTCTTGTGTAAGCCGTGACTTGGCAGTGGCTGAGATTGGACTAACGGCTCACGAGGCATGTTGATGCTTGGTAATGCATAGAGCTGAAACCACATCCTATTCATTTTAAGCATGGCATTCCAGGGCAAATTGTCAGACGCCCAACACCTCTCATATACATGGCCGCCTTAATGGCGCGTTCTCAAGGATATCTCCTTGATAACTAACCTTAATCAAGGCCCTTTAAGATGCCAGAAAAATATCTGCGGCGCAAATCCGGGCTTGGTCCTGTGGAGATCGGCTTCTTCTTATACATCCTCATGGTTGTCCTCGACATCGGAATGCTCATCGTTGCCGTCATGGCCTACACGGGCGCCCAGAGCTCGGATGACAGGCCAGTCATCAAGGAGACATTTATCACGTTTCCAACGGCCGGACACCACATCCAACGGACCGAGATCGCGCTGGTCAGTCCAGTCCAGTTCAGTCCTCAGACTCCCCACCTTCTCTCCCTCCTTTTCCCGCCGAAAGAACTCCTCGAAATATGATTTCCCTGTGTCCGAGTCGCCGTTGACGATGTCTAGCCGTCTCTGGGCATCATTGCCCACCCCTTCCTGATGACGCGCTACGCCACACGCAGCAGCCTGAGCGGGACCGGCATGAAGGTCTTCCTGCTGAAGTGGCCCATGCCGTGGCACGTCGTCAACCTCGCCGCGTGGGCCGTGCTCGCCGCCTTCCAGGCCCCGTACGTCCCGCTCCTGGGGCGCGACCTGCTGCCCGAGTGCGTGCGCTACGGCAGCGAGCTGTCGCAGTGCGGGTGCGTGACCGCGGGCTGGATCTTCGCCGTGCTGTACGGGTATGTACTTAATTAAGATGCTGCGCCTTCCCCCCGGCGACCCGTCCCCTACCTATTCCGCAGCTGAGGGGAGTGGTTTAATGGTGATGCAGTGTTTTTCACCAGACTTTCATCCTGCTCGTCCTCGAGACGCTGCGTCGCCTCCACAGAGACGCCAGGGAGGAGGAAGGCCGTCCTGGTTGTCGCGCCGCCTACGAGGCCGGCGGAGGAGAAAAGTAAGCGGGGGAGCCGCTTGGCCAAGGCGGTCTAGACGCGACCAGCATAACTTTTCTGTAGAGAAAAAGACATATCACATGATTTTCTGGTGGTGATTCTCTGTTCCCGAAATTGAGTCGTGTTCAGAGTCAGCTGTTCAAATTGCATCTAATCTGAAGCTATCTTCCTATTATTTACTAGTTGGCATGCAGATGTAAGTAGATGCGGCATGCTGAATATAGGAAACCCCTGTTACAAGGCGATGATATAACTTACGGTGATGTCAGGGGAATTTGTCAGGGGCATGTATATGTGGTGCAATTTTCTAGGCAGGGGCTTGTTGGTTTACATATAGGACCCTTTGCTCCATGGATGTTAGGGGTTAATGACCATCTCTCCTGCCTCCTACTCGGGAGGCTGCTTCTGCACAACCTTTCACGCTATGCGCAATTTTCCCTGGAAGGTGAAGTGGTACTGCAGAAACTGCAGAAAAGTGTTTTCACGACCTAGGTAATACATAGCGCTGAAAGAATGAGTGATGCTTCGAAGCCGGGCTGCCATATCATGCAATGGATAATAACCCAATATAGAGTCTTCTTCATGACTATGCACATATGAAGAAGTCACCGTCTAGTAACAGGAAGGTAGTGGCTAATTGCCGCTGTCTGCCTCTTTAAATCTTCACTCAGGGCATTTAGTTTAGCCGAGGGACCGGAAGCCAAGGATATAGTTCTCGTATTATCTCTGCTTCGCAGTCTGCTTCTGATTCCCAGCCTTCAAATACACTTTCCGGGGCAAGTGATCGTGTTAGCAATAACGTCTACCGCCCCAGATTTAGCACGTCGTCCAGAGGCCAACAAAAGTCACATACTGTAAGCTTTGATAAATGCGTATAAGTCTAAACTGAAAGACTGAAAGGGATCAGGGCGACTTGTAGCATTAAGTAGAAGCACAGCTAATACGCAACTCCCCAGCTTCCGTTCTTTCTTCCTTCCTTCCTTCCTTTCTTAAGGCCTTTAGAGCTACGTTACAACTCTGAATATAACGCCCTTAACCCACAAATAAGCTCTACAGTTAGGGAAACCAGTGGGGTATCTCTGCAACTCGCAAGCTTTCGAAAGTGCCTCTGTCAGCCACAGAGAATTTAGTCCAGGAGTGACAGACTAGCCACTGCCTAAAAGAGAACTCCACGAGATATAGAAGTCATAAAGCTCAATAACATCAGTTCCTTTCCTGACCTTCCTTCTAAAGAAGAAACGGAAAGGAGAGCCCTTAGATAGAGATCTTCGGACATCCCCGATCAATGCTCTTGGCAGTCGGGAGGTGGAAAGGGGACTCCGTAACTTTGGGCTCTTGCTGATTCCGCTAGCTTGGTTAAAGCCATCCTCTTATATGCAACGATACCTTCCTAAAGCCGCGTGTGTTTTACATAGAATCCGGTCCCATTTATTCTCATCGCAACAAGTCGAGCCAGGATGAATATTTCAGATAACCATATCTTTATACTCCACCTAGGTAACTTCAATAAGACGGTTTATTGAATACATGGACAAGATCGCGTTAGTTCGCACCGTACCCACTAACCGTACTGTGGCGCTCGCCAGCTGTCGGATCTGAATAGTGGAAAAGCGCTCGGCTCCGCACTACTGCGGGACACTATTAGATCTCATACCAGCCCTATCCGTACCTATGTCCTCTGTTAGCTTCAAGTTGGTTCCCGTAAGCGGTGGAAGCAAACTTCGTGTACCTACAGTGGTAGCAAACCAGATTGACGCCAAGACCGACCTAGTACTTGCCGTCAGCCTCGTCGCAACCGATTGGTATAATACGTAGGGTAGAAATCCATAAGTGTGCGGCCAATACGTGTAGGCAGATTCCAGAGGCGTTTCTTAGTCAGCGGAGCAATCAGATCGCGATATAACGAAAACGGAGGAGCTCGACAGCCTGTCGCTCGTAATATGCATATGGGACCGTCTACCAATCAGCGTTTTGGGATCAACTGACTTTCTGCTCCTATCGAAGCCAGTGGAATTCTACATATCGAGAACTACCACGCTACAGTATCTCTTATACTGTATGTCTCCATCATCGATAAGCTGACCTACATTTGTTGAAAATACTTCTGCAGATCCCGGCTTCCCAACTCACCTTAACGGAAAAAGCGGAACCAGACTATTATTTTAGGCGGGGTACCACTGGACCTTTTGGTCCGCCCTGTCGCGCCCGGGCCCATCGGAACCTGATTTCAGGTAGGCCCAGAGCCTTGCAAACGCCATTATCAACAACCCTGGTATGAACCCAAAATACAGTTGGTCTAACAGCTAGGCTTGTTCCATGATCTGCATAGTGAGGTCAATGATTTTATTATTATTATAGATACTTGCAACTTGAGATCTCCAAACCTGCCGTTGCATATATATACCTACTAGCATCCGGTTGTGCCCAGATAGTTCGGTCGCACCTGCTTTTGGGCCATAATGCCTCTGCAATTTCTGTTGTATCCGAAGAAACCGTACGTACTGCTCCGATGACTTGTACATTAAGCGATATGCGCCGGAACACATTCGAGTACCAGGAGCCGCTACGACTCCCTGTTCTGATTGGCCGTCTGGACGGGAGCCCCGGTCAAAGCTCCGACGATGATCTGTATACCTTCCGGACCTCACCTATGGTGAGTGCGGCCTTCACTTGCTACAGCTTGTACTACAGCTTACTCGACATTCTCCGTGATATGGGTCGATGGCTGACTGGCATCTCTTACGATAGCTAAAACGCGACGATATCTGCATAAACGTCAACCCCAAAGACCTGGATCAGTCCGACAGCCTCCTTAGAGCACAGCGACACTCAAAACATGTAGTTGGGGCCCAGACCGAGACGCCTCCCCCGGAAAGTATGCGCGATCTCCGACCGCAGAGGAAGAGACGCCACACCGAGACGTCGGATACGGACAGCCAGGCCGAGCTCCGACGGCAGCGGAACCGCCTCGCCGCCTCCAAGTGCCGCCGGAAGTCCAAGCAGAAGAACGAGATCATGCTGGAGCGGGAGAGGGAGCTGGAGCAGCAGTACCACCTCCTCAAGTCATGCGTCCAGAGTCTCAAAGTCGAGGTCCTGGATCTCAGGGAGGAGCTGCTCAAACACGCCCACTGCGATTGCGAGCCGATCCAGAATCACATCTCCAAGACTGCCCAGGCCGTCATGTCGCAACCGAACATCGCTGCTCCGTGGCGGGTTTCTAGCCCTCAGCCTGGCGAGGGCTATTAGGCCGTCAGCCGGATTCTACCGAGTTCCCCACCTCGATAGTAGGCTTTTGGAGCCCTTGGCTTCTTAACGACAGAGGCTCTCACACCTCGCGCAGCTATGATGCTATCAGGTGTGGCGATCTCAGAAGGATCAATGAGGCCTTGCCTTCTCATTTTCTAGTCTACAGTGACAGCGCCTCTGAACAGTTCTCAGTTACGACATGACGACATTTATTGCGAGGCTGAGCAGAGCGTTATTCATTAAGTCGGCCGTGGTCGGAGCCTAAGAGCTGGAAATGATACCGTTGCTCTAACAACAGGTATCGTGTTTAGGCATGCGGCATGGTTAGTGATGGATCGTCTATCTATCTACGGAAAAAAATGATTTGGCGTGCGGGCAAAATTTCCTGTTAACGGCGAAAGGAGTATGGGAAAAGGGATGTGAGGGGTAGTACGTTCGTCTCGTGTTTTTAGATCCAAAATCACCATCGGGAAAGCACCCAAAGTGCTCCGTTGGGGTCTGTGGTTGGCACCTCCATCCGGGAAGTCTCCCATCAGTCGATAAGGTTCGCTGCTCACTGTGTACAATTAGCCAATAATGGCACATGAGGCGCTACTACAACTTTTCCCGAAACACTGGTTAGAACTTTTTCGCTGATCACCTGAAATAGACCAATGGCAATCTGACAGGTTCCTCCCGCTTCGTTTGCGGGGCACAACGGGCAGCTAGAAAGGAGCGATATGAGAACCGTTATACGGCATGTAGGTGGCGCTCGACGCCTTCCTAGCTCTTGATCGTGGTAGCTATCTACCTACAGTATTACCTAAGTACATAGCGCCATCGGCGTTCCCTCCGTCCAATAAGAGACCTGTACTACGCACCCAGCCGAACGGGAGGGGCCCCGAAATTTCCATTGGATCAGAATTCGCCGTTAGTAATCCAAAGTTGAAATAGGCCCCCCGAATAGTCAGATATCGATTTGTGTCGATCCATTCCTGCAAACCTGGAAAGTGGAGAGAGGGAGAGCGAGGCGTCCCCGCCCCTTGCCTCCCAAAAAGCCGTTTATCTGTGCCAAGCAATAGAAAAAGCAATAAGTATATGCGTCATAGGTCGTATCGAAGTTTACAGCATCCTAACATGATTCTTGTGTAGGGCGCTGCAATGCATCTGCAGGACTCTCCTCACGCCTACAGCAATCGACCGACTCCGGGGAATCACAGCTGCACGAGCACCTGTGCGTGGAGTTCGTCGATTTTTACCTAATGCGTCTCTGCCGGAGACTCCTCCGCAACCAGTCAAAAGCGCTGAAAATAACTGTATTAGCACGCATAATATACAGTGCCCAATTCCGCACTGGGGTGATAATTACATCCGCACGTCGATAGCTACCATTCTGAGCAATCGGATGCTGGACATCTGGTTTTACCAACCCAGGAGGGTTCTGGATTGCTGATAATGAGGCTATTACGATTGATGAAGTGACGCCTTGTGATGATGAGCTCTTCGATAGAGACACTTGAGAGGCTGTTTGACATCTGAGTAGCTTTATCGCCTCAATGACATATTGAAAACCACAATTGCAACAGGTACAGGTGACGCAAAGTTTTGTTTAGTACGAATTGTGACTGGTTCCGCGCTAATCCCCAGGTATGCAAAAGGTCATTAGCGGGATCCTTGAACCAAGCCCTCTCCAAATCGCTTGTAGCTCGACCAGATCTTTTGAGCATTCCGGTTGTCCTGTTAATACATTCGGAGAGTTTTACGAGTCACCAGTCTGGAGTGGATGCATAATACTTCTACGGCGACGGATATGGTCTAGGGGGTAAACACGTGTTGGAAGTGTTGACGCTGACAGACGAGAGTCCAGCCGAAAGGACAGTATGGGAGTATTCAGGTTGGGGTTAGATGCTTCGTAATAGACAGGCCCCGGTTCTTCGCATCTTTGCTCGAGCTGGGGATATCGACTCCCTTTGCAGCTCTGGGAAGGCCCCTGGGAGTTGGTGAATGTTGGTACGAATATCGGACTTGCACCCGAGCGCTCTAAGGAGATCTAACGTGTGTGAGATTTTTAGTGATGAACCAAGGGGGTTTGAATCGTGCTGGGACCATCTACGCTTTGATATGGTATGATGGTCTCCCGACCCTTATTCGTCCCACCCGTCAATAACTACCGTTTCACGGATACCCTAAGAGTAAATGAAAGTGGATTTCCCTCAATTTTATAGTCCTATTTCATGATCATCAGGAGAAGTTTTGGCCTACCGTGGGAAAATTGTTGTGTTGACGTCTTGTGGCTATTCGTAGGAGATGATAATTAAGATAGAGAGGACTTTCACGCACTCGCCCTCCACGAATCAGCTACTATGTAGAGTGCACGAACGCGTGAAGACCACATTCCGGACCACTACCGCGAAGATGTCGAAGCGGACAGTACTATGAGCCAGTAAGTGTTTCTGACTAGGGTAGTCAGCTCCCTATCCGTCAGGGCTCGTGGAGGCGATATGAGTGCACGGAGAAGGAATTGTAGGGCTAGGAGACCAAATGCATTGGCCACTCGCTGTCTTCCCTAACTCCCATTTAACATGACTCTTATTTAAGGGTAGGCGTAGAGCCAAAATGTTATAAATAAGTCAACTTCTTGACTAATGAAACTACCCTCGTCAAGTTATGCTTCAAATCGGTGATAGGATAATTACTGACAACTAGTTAGTGGACGATCAAACTCAACCAAAAGACTTAAAGGGCGTTACGGGTTACAGCGTTTACCAAGACGATAGATACTATGTATGGGATGATATTTATTCACTGAAAAAATGCTATTGCCTCGTGCGACAACAAGCACACCGTCGTAACGTTTGCGGGAAAGGGCCGCTAGCGGCCAATGCAGCAGGTATTTAGTGTGCAATTCGCCCAAAGTTTACACAGCTTGACCCGCACAAAATGATCGGCCAACCGATCATGCAAGCTTTCATAAGGCACTTTGGCGGAGTGGTTAACGCGATGCCCTGCTATTCCTGGTGGCATAGTGTAGGCATTTCCTTCGGGAGCGCAGGTTCGAATCCTGCAGGTGTCGCTCCTTTCTTTTTCGCAGTTGCTCTTTCCATTATGTATGCATCAATTCCTTTTTGCTCTTTTTTTCTTAGTAGTTGCGTTTCCCGCGACACCGATTACCGAGTTGTCATGGAGAACCCATCTCCCGCCGTGAAAATGGGGCAACGTTCAACCCCGCGATACTCATCATCTACGAACAGGTGGTTGAAGGTTACTGGGGGTGTGCCACTCCGGCCTTTCTGTACACTAACCTCATAGGAATGAATACTCCCACTCCCCCGCGCGTGCACTGAGATGATCGCTGAAGACCAGTGTTTAAAGAGGGCTATATTGAAGATGCAAGGTTTTAGAAGAAGTATGTTACGGCTATCGCGAGTGGTGTTGAAGGTCGAAGCTGGTGGAAGGTCGCGTTTGAGAACCTGTGCCTTAAGCCGCAACCATTTCATGTTCCAGCAAGACTTTAACGAGGGAATGTACATACAATACAATAACAGCGACTGGTTGAGTTATTCAGAATAGGGGGGTGACAGTCCACACCTATCTCCGGGAGTCTGTTTACTTTTTGATTTCGGCCAACGCTGCACTGGAAAAGATACTGGAGTACAAAGGTAGCTGGATAGCTGGATAGCTTTATATAGCGTGCATTGCAGCTAGGTAGCGTTATGTCATCGCAAAGAATTTAACTCTTAGATAACAGTAGGCGTGTAGAGAGGTGTTTTATTAACATTCGGGTAAATTCCGCTTGGAAGGCAAGGAGTGGAACATCCATTTCCGCAGGATCCCCTTCATCACACTATCCCGTCTGTTAGCGTTGGAGGGCTACCTGTGTATCAATGCAGAGCCGCTGGTCATCCTCGATTTCGTCACCCTGATGGCATTTCCCCATGACCCCAGAACTCCACAGATCGCATCCACAGTTTTACGGTAGTTGCTAGTAGTCAAGCCTGGAGGGAGACCAAGGGAGGTGGGAGTTACATGTCATGTTAGGTTCGATTCCTAACAGCGCTAGTTGGTACTTTCTGTCGGTCGCTCCCATCCAAGGGGCAGGTCGACGCCACATGGAAGATCAAGACGGCCGGGCCTGGCACGTGACTCAATCAACCTATGTCGTAGACTTCGAGATCGGCTCACATACCGTTGGAGCATACAGAGCCTTGCGAATAGCACGCTTCTCTTGGCTAGGCTATCGGACCGAGCCGGGTTGGGAAACGCAGTCTTACCTGCAATAGCGTCGCATCGGACAGCAGGTCGCAACGGAAGCTAAGCAGGCACCGTCGACCACAAAGACCCAAGATCCCTCCAGAGGTCCCGACATACCTGACGTGGAAGCCGGCATAGAACTGTCCTCCCTGGGCGGAACGTGGGAGGCAGGTGACGACGGGGCTTTGAGTTATCATTCGGCCTCGAACTAGGAGGGCGACAGCAAGACCGGCGTCCGCACTTCCGGGGAGGACGACCCCTTCGACCCCGGACTGGCCCATGACCTCGCACTCCAAGGACATCGCGGTCCTCTCGCTGCTGATATTCGCGCAGGCGTGAGCGGGCGCCACCGAGGCGACTGTGAACACGCAGATCAGCGGGGAGTTCGGGATTGGCAGGACGACGGGGAACTTGACCATTGCCATGTACGTGTTAGGCACCGGCTCGGGCGCGCAGTTCGCCGGCCCGCTGTCGAAGTTGGGCGGTGGCAACCCGACGTATCTGGTGATTCCGGTCTCGACGTTCCGCTACATGCTCTTTGTCATGGGTCTGCCTTGACCCGAAGTTCGCAGGGGCAGATCGTCTGTCGCTACTTCCTCGGTCTGTTCTCGAGCCCCACGTTGGCCATAATGGTTCTAGTGTTGGTGACCAGTTCCGGCCCGTCAAGAGGGCCTTTATGTTTCCCATCATTGCCTGAGCCGACATCGCAGGCAGGCGATTCTGCATACACAATCTAGGATGTTACTGACCTGGATGTAGCCCCCGTTATAGCCCCAATAGCATCGGCATGTGTTGGTTCCCACCATCGATTAGGCTGGCACTGGACGGAGTGGGTGATGCTTATCATCTCCGTCTCCACTTTCATGGTAGCCTTGCTCTTCTTGCCAGAAACATACATTGCCCTTCTTCTGGATTGGAAAGCGCACCATCTGCGGCAGATAACTGGGGACAGGCGGTTTGCTTTAGAACACGAGGCCGGGTCTCTCTTGACGAAGTTGAAGAAGCTCCCCATTGCCCGCCGGGTTCTTGTTGGGCTGCATCTCGGTCCCTTTGGACCCTGCCTCCTTTTTGTCCGTGAGGTTTGGCCCCAGGCTACAGAAGAGAAGCCCGTACCCTAAACATCCAGATTAATGCTTAATATGCTCTTAACTCTTTACAGTATTATATCCGTCTAAGTGACCCCGGATGAACTGCGAAAGCTTTCTAACAATGAGAAGTCCGGGGCTCCTCCGGCTGTAACTGGCTGTGGAGATCGAGGCTCGACATTATAGCACGCAACTGATCTTATATGAGATCACCATCGCTATCACGAAAGCGGATTAGATATGTGAATCTTTCAATGATACGGCCCAGAGTTAAAATCGGAAATAAGCCGAAGAAACCTGAACGACCATACGGTTCTGGAAGTCTCATGCCTGTCTGCTTGCTAATATTGGGTCAAATGGTCAGGTATCCCGCAATTAAGTGAGCAAGTTCCCGGATGAATATGGGAACAACTTCGGAGTCCAACCAGTCTGACTGCTGATGTATGGGGTGTCAGCAAATTCTATAAATGGCAACATTGGTTATCGCTTGCCTTTACCGGGGCTCAGGACGCCCTGAGGATAGCCGAAATCCGCTCAACGAATAAACTAATCCTTGAATATGGCGTGTCGAGAGGCGGTCTAGGCCTGAAAGGTGGCATGAACTGATGTCCTACCTGTTCATATGTAGGTTGGAGGCTTGTCGACAAAAACTGGATAACGGGGTGGAGGGAATGAGACTCCAGGCTTAGGATAGGATGGAATGTCGTTCGGGGGATAGGAATATACATGAAAAATAGGACATGGATGTGTCTTGCTTCTCTCTAGCCGCTCTCTACACAACGGTGGCTGGTCCTTAGCAGCCGGAAACGGTAAGTACCAATACAGCATCAGCACCTCGCCAACTGCATTACCAATTCATAATGGTGGCATAGACTTGGACGTATAAAACCAACGTTGATCCAATATTATAGCCCTGTACGCTCCGAATATAGAAGGAGGCAATATGCCCTAGTGTCGAAATGTATGGGCAGGTAGACCAGATCGTGGGAGAGGGCAACCTGTAACACAAAAACCGGCCGGTCAGTACTACCAAGAAGAACGAGACAGTATGATAATTTCCGGGAACTGCTACCCGTCACTGCGAAATGTGGCCCAGGATCCATGAAGGGGCCCGGATATTAACGTAGTACAATATGAATTTCTCTGCCGGGAAGGTTTCTCGAAGTGATTTCAAAGTGCGGTTTTTTGAGGCCAACGCCCGAGAAGATTAACTAAGAAATAGCCCCAGGGTCGGTTCTGGGTCTTCGTTTCCGCAACAACCGAATTAGTGGGCTATGATGAGATCATGAATATATATCCCAAGGAGAACGCTGCGAAAGTCTCCGGATGCTCTCCTTCTTTTTATAGAGAATCTGAAAGTGGCAGTCTGACTGATTAGACGGAAACCTAAAAACCCAATCAGTAATATGCAACACGATCCAAGATTGCTCATATGTGCCTTGCTTTAGATCTAATATGAAACATAGAGTTGTTGCACAAGGAGGATAGCAGCATTGGTCACAGTGCAACGATACTACAACAGGCGCCGCCATCTACTAGACCCCTACAGTGAGTAGGACCGCAGCAAACACGACAGCGGTTGAAATGGCACTGTCCCAATGGGACCGTCGGGTGGTGGCAGTAGTGAAGACCCAGGGTGGGTAGCGAGAGGATTTAGAACATATGAGGGCAAGGCAGTAGAGGGAAAGGCATAACGTATCGAACATTGAAAATAGAAAGAATAGAGCATGGTCAGTTCATCTGATACAGACCACATATCAACTCATCGTTCCTTGCGACGGACTGAAAACAAGAGACAGAAACAACCAGTGATTGCGTAGCCAGTCACGGCCGAGCTTTTCATCCTCCCTGGGCGCGTTTAACCCGGCGTTTTGCCGAGTAATAGGGGCAGGAGTCAAAGAAGAACATCCCCTCCAGCTATTTCCCAACTTTCATCCATTACCTTACTAAACAGGGAAGCCATATCGATATCGATACGGATTACACCTGTCTGCTTCCTCCTATCTCTGCCTATAGTCGCAGGTATTTCCGTATATATTTCCCTGGCCGCTCAGGCATCAGTACATTCAACTTGAGCACGCCCCTCTTTCCTGCCCACAGTACGTAATACCTAACGCGAAGTCGTACCTTCCTAATCATCCACAGCAACAAACCGCCCACATTTCCACACCCACACTCGCACTCGCACTCGTGGTCATAAATTCTTCTCCTTCCACTGCTCTCTCTTCTATTCTTTCCTTCCTCGACAAGTCTGTCTCACTTTACAGACACCAAAACCTTCAGATCTTGAACTCCTCTTTTCAGCAAGCACTACCTTCACGATTTGTCTTCCTACTACATCATCAAGCAACAATCGTCAGGATGCAGTTCCTTAAGGTTGTAGTTTTCGGGGCCATGGCCACCGTCGGCATGGTAAGTCACTTGACTCTCCTTCTCTAGATGCTGCCTCTGTTTCCTCTTTGGCAAGTGATTCGTCTACTTCATCCACTTCTCCCTACTCCCAGGCCACAAATACTGACTTTCATTCCCATTCAGGCCGATCTCGAGGCTGATGAGCTTGTCTCTACTATCTGCTCTTGCGCCACTGTGATGGAGACGGCGACCCCCATCACTGGTCTGCCTACTGACCCTGGTATCATCCCGCCCACCTTGCCCAGCACTGTCACTAGCGGTGTTCCGATTCCTACGATCGGCACCAGCACCTTGGTTGTCTCCATCTCCACTCCCTCTACTACTGTCGGGGTCCCCGGAACTAGCTCTGGCTATGGCAACACTGACACTGGCTCTGGCTCCGTCGTTGTTCCTACTGAGACTGGTGCTTCGGACACTGCCACTGGTACCCCGACTGGAACTGGAACTGCTACCGGCACCGAGACTGGAAGCTCTGTCACTACTGGCCCTTCCACCACTACCCACTCTCACACCCCCACTCCGACAGCGTCTGGCTCGGGAACCGTGACCGAGCCCTCTACCAGCGAGGCACCATCTACCTCTCAGGCAGCTGCTGCTCTTCCCACTGGTTCATTCGGCTTCACTTGCCTCTGGGGCGGAGCAGCTCTCGTCGCCATGGTCAACATCTAGAAACGGGGACCGGAAAACATCACTTTGCGCTTACGCCGGATAAGATTCTCTTTTTCGCGTAATTCCCCATTGCCCCATTTCATAGATGCGACATGGCTGATACGTGCGTGCGGAAGATACGGGCCTTAATGATGACGACTACGACAGTTGGCAGGCGGTGACGGATCGGTAATCTATGATGGATGGACGGTTGCATAAGGGATAATAAACATTTGCATTTGTAAGCGTATAGGGCTCTGGAAAGCATTGACACTGGGTGTTTCTCATATGGCGGAGACGTGATACTCTTAGTCATAGCTGATTAATGAGCATGATATGGTAATGGCTTGTAACCCAAAACTCTGTTTCCTGGATGTTGTTATTGTCACTGTGCTTCGGAGATGATGAGACGTGCGTGAGTGGTGTCTACCGGTATTGCCTTGCTATCACGTCGCCGACGTGTCACGAGGACACCTTTGCAGCTGCGCAGTTGACTATTGAGTAGTATATCGATATCATAGCCGCCGTAGCTCTCACCTTCATCCCGCATATCACCAAAGTGCCAAGGAGAAAAAAAAAGAGAGAAAAAAAAAAAAAAAGAAAGAGAGAGAGAGAGAGAGAGAGAGAGACACTAGTTAGCCCTACGACAGCCCAATTAGACATGAAGATTGGCTGACAGCCGCCCCTATCACGTCGACCCTTTTATACAGACGTAAAGGTGCCAACGCAATGATCTGACATATCGCACAGAATGTACAACAAGACATACCGACCGAAAAGAATATTTCTACTAAACCTACTGACAGGCATCAACTATTATCTTCTCCTAGCAAGAAGTGTTGTTCGGCGACTGGATTGCCTCCAGATGAGTACCCCCCGGGTACATTGCCGGTCGACCTAGTGCCCTCAAAGCCTGGGCTCAACCTCCTTTGTTGTGTGTGGCTTTTAAATTCTGAAGAAAAAAGAGAAATTGATAGTGAGCGCTTAGTACTGTTGGCCGGTCCTCTTAAAGGGATCAATGCGATCAAAACCCACACATGGGGTATATGTATTTCCCAACCCTGCCGCTCTTTATGAAGTCATGAAAAGAGGAGAGTTCGGGCTTCGCTCAAAGGTATATTTTCAGAAAAGCGACGTTTCTGGTACCGATCAGCCGGATAAATCTGGAGTATCCGTGCCTCGACCCGACATGGCGTATGGGTATCAACCTCTAGGTGGCGCCTCGTCTCTATCACAAAATGGGGCATTGAAATTTCGCAGGAAAGGGGCCCCATTTTAGAATTTAAGGTATTAGGAATCATTTTGGAACAACGTCGATCCTCTACAGAGCCCTATATCAGTCGATAACCTGTATCAAGTAGGATTACGGTTTTCTACTTTCTTAGATATCATCGATATATCCCTGAAGAGCTATGTAATTAGCTGTTTCTTTGTAAGTGTGGCAGGAATTAGGGGGACTAGAAGGCGGGCTCGCTGGAGAAGGTTGCTGTCTTCCGTTGCTAGTTGGTGAAGTTGAAAGGGCCCGACGGCAGTATGATTGGAGCATTGAATTAGTATTTGAGAACTGCGGCGACCTTGTCAATCTCGTCAAAAGACTGAATAGCCGTTCAAAACATTATGGGATAGACCCCGTTGACAGCACTGCTTTCATCATCGCAGCAAACGAGCATGTGGCTGTCGTATATATTATATAAAAAGACAGGAATTACTTCATGCGAGAATTGCAGGCTTTCCTGCTCTGCAACCCGAAACATTTCGCGAGACTCAGAGGAGTCATAAGAGATATTCTGAGGCGGGGTCAAGGCAAACGCCTACAAAGCATCAGAAGCGCCCTGGATGGTATCACGGAGGCCATGTTGGATCCGGTAGCCAATAAGGAAAAGAACAGAGCCTCCGAATCGAGGACATGGAATGACAACAAGAGAACAAAGTGAGGTAATTAGGTGGTATGGAGGGTGATGGGTACTCCAGCTTCGGCCTCGTTTTCTCACTATACATACGTAGATGAATGTATATATGTTATTCGCGAAATCCCCTTATAAATTATTGTGCGGCTCCTGACCAGGCCGAAATACAGTTTCGGGTTACTCTCGTCCAACCGTTGGCATCCACCGGTTTGCTGAGGCCCAGATAATCGTTTACACCCTTCCGTACACTTTATGGTGGAATTGCTCGATAGGACTAAGTCAGGTCCCGTGCGCCGGCTTGGCACCCCCTTTATGAAAATCGTGTGCTGCACAAGATTCTCATCTCATTCAGGACGGAAAGCCTGTTTGCCCGACATGATGGCCTTTCCCTGTGAAAGCTCTTGTTGCGTTCAATAAGGGAACTATCGTAAAATGATATAGAAGAGCATCCTTTGTTGAGTATTAGCGATGGCTCTCAAATTAGCTGGAAATCTGGCCTCATGCACAATGGCCACCAATGATTTTGAACCAGGTCGAAGAGTTCTTGAACAAAGGAGATTGGACGTCGTTGTGCTTTGGGGTAATGTCTTGATATGTGCTTCCTTTCTTTCAAAGCTTTTATTCATAACAATGCCATCCAGGTTTCTTGGTGTACTTACTAGGCTTTCGAAGTTATAAAGGGTTCTTCCTCACCGGACCTGTAAGAAGAGACTTGGAACTCAGGCAGCTTAGAAAGCATTTATATAACTATACCTTGTATTTAACTGACCGACAGGCTGGAACTTGTCAACGCTGCATATCAACGATACCGCATACCTACAATACCGTTACCATGCATATGAACCTATACAACCTCGCAGTCGCTCTGGCGATGTTGGCAACCGCAGCCGAGGCCCATATGATTATGAAGACCCCAAAGCCATTCGGAGGGCCCGAGCTCGACAACAGTCCGTTAACGTCCAGCAACTTCCCCTGTAAGATTAAAGGCGATCCCGCGACGTTCTACAACTCGGACGGACTCGACAATACTATGGCCGTTGGGGAGACTCAGACCCTCTCTTTCACGGGTTCTGCTGTACAGTGAGTTTACCTCCCTTCTTTCGCCCTGTTTGATTCCTTTTGCATTTTATACTGAAGAACCCCCGAAACTTCTCCACAACGCACATGCAGAACTGCACACTAACGGTTGTCTCCCTATAGTGGCGGTGGCAGTTGCCAATTAGCAATCACGAAGGATCTCGCGCCAAGCGCGTCGACATCTTGGCAGGTCATCCCCCATCACGGTGACCGGGAGTGGCTCGAAGCGCTCGGAAGCGAACGAAACGCTCGCCGTGGCCAGCCGGGACGAGCTCCCCGAGCTCTTCGTCGCGAACCTCGCCGACATCAACTCCTGCAAGACGAGCCCGTCGACCGACCTCGAGTTCCCCAACCCGGGACCCAACGTGGAGAGGCCCGGGACGAACAGTAACTTCGCCAAGGTGGAGGGCACCAACTGCGTCCCAAGAGGTGCCACGGACTCCGGCTCGGGATCGGGCGGAAGTGCCGACTCCGGCTCTGGCGGCTCTGACAATGGCAATTCCAACGGTGGTTCGCCTACTACCTCGTCCGCGGCCCCGCCGACGTCGCCCTTGGGATTTGCGACTAGCTTCATCGACTCCCCGAGCTCCTCGGCCCCAGCAGCAACGGTCAGCTCCCCCGCCCCGTCGAGCACCTCTGCCGCCGCGGATAGCAACCCAACTGGAGGGTCATCCTCGGGCTCTGCGGGTGCCCTGTCGGGCCCATGTGACAGCGAAGGCATGTTCAACTGCGATAGTACCTCGTATCAGCAGTGCGCGTCGGGAGCCTGGACTGCTATGCAGCCCCTCCCTGCCGGCACGGTGTGCGCGCAAGGACAGAGCACCACACTCTGGGCTCGTGATAACATGAACGCTCCCGGCCGCCGTCTCCGCCGTTAAGATGTCAGAGGAACGAGTCTACAACCTGGAATGGAAGCACTTTGGCAAATGTCAAACTAAGTTGAACAATATTAAACGTATATATTCTCCTAATGTGCACAATGGACATGGCTTTGACCACCACTGAGACTGTTACATCGGTATCGATTCCATCATTTCACTAAGAACCCGAAGAATACGGCAGGATATCAAACCCTGTACATTGAGAATAATATCAGCATCTTTCCGATAACATTATAAAGATCATGTGATAGATCCCGTGGAAGGGGGGAATGGAAAAGGGAGTTACTATAAGGAGCTTCTCGGTGGGGCCAATGATTAAAATTACCTAGGCACGTACCCCACATGAGCTGGAACAATTCCCGATGTTATACAATATAGTCGCCAGCAGAGTGAACTGGCCCGACAATCCCACCATAATCCATCAAGATCACGCAATTCATTGATTGTTCTCAACTCAACCTGGTAGCGAACGCTCCGGAGACGTGGATTTACGTCAGGACCATGGGCGGGCGCATTGAGCTTTACCTAGACATCGGCATGTTACGTTTCTCTTGGCATCCATCCCTTACCGTGGTGTTCCGGCTGACCCGGGAATCAAAGTGTCGTTCTATAGTTATATCGCCTTTGTCCAGGTGCTCAAGAACAAGCCCCTCTTCGACCAGCACTCAATCGAGATAATGTTAGGAGTTCCGTCTCGTGATGGGTAGCAAGCGGAGCTTCGGCAGCTGAATATTCGACAGAATCCATCCGGTTCTCATCGGAGCCATCAATGCCGGTTCAGGTCTGTGACGCCCCACCCTAAGTGTGCAAGGCAACCGGGCCGGGCCGCTCCTCGCATAGCGACGGCGCTACGGAGTTTTATTAGAGTTCGCCGAACTGGCGCTAACAGCAGTTCGTAGGGAACAAGCCCCCGTGGACGGTTCGCGCTAAGGCGACCTATGGCAACCTCGACTTTGAGCGTGCCAAGCGGGCCGTCGGTCTCCCCGAGGTATCGGTGCCGGGCAACCTGATGGTGCTCGGCAGGACGCAGATCCCGCTGCGCGCCCTGCACTACGTCAGGGACCACTTCCCGGCGGAGGCGTACCTCGCGACCTTCCACTACCTGTTCCACGCATTCTGGGCCCTGCGTCTGGACCTCACGTCTGCCGAGGCCTTGGAGAAGGCGCTCGGCGAGATCCCCTCCGGGTTCGCCGGAAAGGGGACCGGGGACGCGGCCCGGCCGCTCTTCGCTTCCGCGCAGGTCGGTGAGGTGATGCGCGCGGTCGGTTCGCAGACGTATAAGGACGCCCTGAAGAAGGCCACGGACGAGGCTTTGCGCCGCGGCGCTTTCGGGTGCCCGTGGCTGTGGGTTACGAACGCGGAGGGGAAAGCGGAGCCCTTCTTCGGGAGTGACAGGTGGGTTTCTTCTCTCATTACCCGACTTTTTCGCTCTCGTTATCTGCGCCTCGGCTGCCTGACATCCTCGCTTACTCGAGCGCTGCAGGTGGCACTACATCTACGAGTTCTTGGGGCTGCCGTATCAGGACGTAGCGCTGCTGCCGCCTCGGAAGCCGGAAGTCGCCGATTCGAAGCTCTGAATACGCTTTCGTGTTTTGATCAGGGCTATGTATTGTAGAAATTCAAGATAGCGGCGAAGTCTGGCGACTTTGCGTGCTCTCGCGTTTCTCTCCGTAATCATTATCCGACGCCGTGTGCATCGCAAACATATTCCATCGATAAGAGCGGCTGCTCTCTAGACAACGTAATACGCCTACTCACTCCTGTATGCGGCCTTCGTAATACGTTTAATGCTTAACTTCCTTTCCTATGCAGTGATGAAGTTTCATCGGACTTCCTTGCTGCGGTAGCGGCGTCATAAGAGCCTTGTTCTCTGGTGCCTGTGGATTTATTCGTCGCGAGGCTATAATGCTACAATAGCCCGCATCCGACCCGTTACCAGCAGTCTGGATAGTCCTTATTATATAGAGTACGGATCGTGATACAAGAGTTGGAACTAAGCGGGTTGGAGCTGAGGAATGCGCTTGAGGTTGCACAAGAAGCCATGTTATCGGTTTGAACGCCTCAACTGGTGAGCTCTTCTTCTTTTTTTTTCTTTTCTTTTTTGCTTTTTTTTTTTTGGCAGCATCCCATCGTTTCCCCAGTTTCGTCCGCGCCTTAGGCAATTCCTTTCCGTCCATCGTTGGTGATGAGAATAATAATATAGCCGGACCAGATTCACGGGAAACTTCAACCCAACACAGTCAGTCGCTGCCATGTTGGTCACAAGGTGGCGCTCGGGAACACAGAATATAGGAGGCGTACGAGGGCGCCGCCGACGTTATTCAGGGGCGGAACCACGACCCACAAAGCACCGCCCTTCCTCGAGACACCATGTCCAACATAAGCCCCTCTTCCGTCGCGATGCCAACCCGAGGGCTTCATAGTAGAGCAACAACCAATTGACAACCGGCTAGCCGTGGAAACCAAGGGGATGCAGATACCGCAAATACGCCGCAAAGGTATATAGGTTAGTGACTACCTCGAGCTCAGGATCCGCCAACGCTGTTACCTCCACGTCCTCGGGAAGCGCATCTGTCCTTCGCCGGAGTGCATCCTATTGAAGCATCACAACTGGCCTAACAAGCTCTTACTTCCCGCTCTCCCGCTGTAGGCACCTGCACAAGCGCAGCCGTGGAGGTGCATTCCCAAATGCGCCACCACCGTACACGAAGGGCAGCGCGGGTCGCATCGACGTCGCCGTCCCGTTCCCGACTCCGTTCGACGAACGGGATGCGCTTATCGACGAGCGGGACGGCCGAGGTGGATGGCCCCACCACCGCCGCAGGCGAGAGGGCGGCGCACAGAAGGCTCCAAGATATGTAGAGCAACTACGCGACGATGGCGTCCCGCAGATCGACGACCGTTGATCTCGAGAATGGGGTTAAACTCACCATCGCCACAGCGCAGCCGTAGAAGAAGCCGGGCGGCAGCGGCGAGAAGAAGTAGTGCGTATTTGCTTTTGGTTTTAGGCGCACACTGGGTTTCGGGGCGGCGATTTCGTCTTGGTTGTGAGCCGACTACATTGATACGGGATGTTGGTCGTGGGATGTTTCTTGGGTCTTAAAGGCGTCATTGATTTCAGCGTCTAGCGGAGATACCTTCCTTAGTAAATGCGTTCCGGCGTTATTAGGTCGACCTTCCTTCCCCCAAATATGGATCGAGGGGCATATTCGCTGGCTCGCCTTCTGGTACCTGGGGTTATTTCAGTTTCCCAAAGACAGACTCAAAAGCTCACATAAACAGCAGGTCGTCGAGTAAAACGCTATTTCACAGCTAGAAGTTGAAACTCAGTCTTGAATTTCCACTAATGGGAAAGGGGAAAGTATTATTTATTTACTTTCGTCATTATAGTTACTCTCTATAGGCTGCATGTCTCGTTAAAAGCGTATTTTATAGGCCAGCTTCGGTATACAGGGCGTTTTTTTCCATCACCCACCTTCCAGTCTTAGACAGCCTTGTGCCCGTTGGCATCATTTATGCGCACCGTCTTTATATACCTGCGCACACCATTTGCCCCCCCTTCCCTTCCCATCCTTCGCCGTTCCTACTAATTACCCCTCCTTATCTTTTCCCAGGCGCCCACCGATGACATGATGGCCGTTGCCCTGACCCTCGCCCTGGGGGTGGCTGCCTATGCGCAGGGTCGGGTGACCGCCCGAGTTCCAGGTGCTGGCCTTGCTCATCGTCTTCTTGCGCATGACTGCGAGGATCTCGGACTCGAGTCTCTCGATGCCGAGCTCGACGTCCTTGTCCTCAGCCGCGTACTGTTTCTCGCGCCGCCTGTCTAGGTACCACCACGAGCCCACGATGAGCAGCGTTAGTGGGATCGTCACCGCGAAGTAGATCCAGAGCTCCTGCGACACCTCGGCCCCCTGCCCGGACGTGTCCGCGTCGGGGCCCCACTGCGGGCCTGAATTTTTCCGTTCGCCTGATTAGCAGGCTTGAACTGCGTGGGGAGTGGGGGAACCGGCGGGTGGTGGCCGGTTCGTGTTGGATATTCAGGGTTGACAGCTAGTGGGCGGTAGATAACAAAAGGAGCACCTGGGTCGGGGCTGTGCCACAGACAGAAGGCGAAAAGGAACATAGACAGGTACTCACCAACATTAAAATCAAAGAACGTCATGCTGAAAACCGAGGACAGGAATGTGCCCGGCAGGAAGACGGCACCAAGGAGCGAGAGCGTCTTCATGGCCGTGCTGTCACGCTTGCTCGCATGGGCCAGTCGCCTCTGTTGGGCGGCCATCTCGAGGTTGAGCTTCGACTCCTTTTGGGCCATGATGTTGTAGAGCTGGCGACAACCCGTTAATATCTTTCTTCCCATCCCCTCTTATCCATATCCCTCGTTCTCTCTCGGCTCATACGGAATGGACCAGTAGAACACGGGGCAAAAACAAAATGAAGGTGCAAGCTCACCGCCTGTCGCTGTATATGGAGTCTCTCGAGCGTCGTGTGCGCGTAGTGCTCCATGCCGGTGAGCTTAACCCTGTAGAAGTCGAGGCGGGCGAGCATGCTGCCCTGGAGGGCTTTGAGGTGGGGCAGGAAGCGTTTGTCCTGCACATATTTGGCGTACTGCTCCATGGCGCCGCGGACGTCGCTCACAATCTCCTTGTAGGCCTGCGGTCGCTTCCAGAGGACCTGAGAGTGGCACTCGACGAGGTCGCGGTTGATGCCGTCGACGTCGAAGTCGGTGTAGACCTCGCGCTCCTCGATCTCATCGCGCAACGTGATGGCGTTCTCGAGGCGCCGCAGCCAGTCGCGGGCGCTGCGCTGCCGCACGTCGCTCGTCTCCGACAGGTCGTGCGACAGGATGATGACGGGAAGCAGCAGCGGGTGGCCCACCTCGGACCGGCAGGCTTTCAGGTGCTCGAGCGACTCCTCGATGTCTGACGATGACGTCCCCTTGACGTACCCCGTCGTGATGCCCGTGTTGAACGCGTAAGACAGCATGATCTCCCACCCCCGCGTCTTGCCCTTCTTACGGACGTCGGACTTGCGGAAGATTATTTCTGTGTGTATGGTTAGCGAGCATCCCCTTTTGAGACTCACTTGTTCTGGTGAGTAGAGGAAGGAGGCCTTACGCAGATGCCGGTCCTCTTCATTTTGATCATATGCACACCAGAAGAATGGCCCGACTAGACTGCTCCCTTCAATGGCACGCAGTGGCAGATGCCATGTTCTCACCATAGACTCGTAAGCTCTAGGTTGTAAGGTGAGGTACTTAGGCGTGAACGTCTCTGCGTGTTTGGCATTTTTCTGTACCCTACGTCTCCGTGTCAGCTTGAGTCCGGGGGCTAGAATTTGTTCCTCGGTTCCGACTTACACCAGCCGGATCCCGTTGAGCAACTTCACATCATCTGGCAACTTTTCTGGCTCGAAAGCACCCTGGGTTCATCCTTCGTTAGTCATGGAAATTTCACTGCCCTCCTCCAGGGGTTACCAGGAGTCCTCTTTTGAATCCAAACCCAAGTCCACAGCCGCTCCCACCGGCGGGAGCCCCTGATTGGTCTACGACCAACCACCGAGAAGAAGAACTTCCAGAAAGCAGCAAGAAAAGCAACACACCCTTTGATGGAGGAAATTCTCGAACTCAGAGTCCTCGAGGGGGTGTTCAGCGCAAACGTTCTTCGACTCATCCTAGTAGTTTGATATCAGCTCGCGCTTTCTCCTCAATGAATTTAGCAGTCTCTCCGGCGAGGTTCCGCCAGATTTGCTGGCGCGGGTACGGCACCCGTCGAAGTACCAACGAGCCTGGAGACAGGCGGAAAGAGACAGAAGGATCAAAGGACAATACGGGTAACGGACGTACTGAATAATTGAAAACCTCGAGATATCTCGTGTCCTCAGGTACGTATTTGCACCTCTGGATATTGGCGCGAAACATATAATCCTCCATAGTGGAGGTTCTTCTCCCCTCTATTTCGGCTTCCAAACCGGACCGGGCGCTACGCTCGTAACAGGTTGGATGCGAGTGAGAAGAGTGGAGGAGGTTCCAAGGAGCTAACAATGTGAGACCTAGAATGCCGAAATCTGACTATATAAGGTAAGTTGGTAATGAGACCCAAGAGTTGAGGCGCAAAAGATGTCCAGCGCAGTGCTACTGCACCCACTAAATCTACTTCAGGTCGGCAGTTTAGGTAAGGCAGGACAAGATCTCTTGCGGCAGATTTAGGTCTGTGCCGGGCGCAGACAGATGCGGAGACAGAAGGACACAACTGCAAGGAAACCCCGTAGCCTCCTCGCACCAAAAGGCACCGGTCGTATGTACGCAAAAGCCGCCGCGATCGAGCAAAAGTCGGTGTCGTGTCCTGCCTGCAGTGGGTTGCGTGGTCTAGTGTCATTAGGACATATGCAGGACTTGCTTGATTGAGCGAGAGACCGTGTAACAATAACTGAAACGGTCACAAGTGGTAACAGGAGGAATCTCCTTGTACGGACCTCGGGGGTTGCGCCGGTGATAATTGGGGAGGCGGGAGACTGCGGGGGCTTTGTAACTTACCTACTGCGGGTCTACTGTAGTGTACTATAATATAGGGACATAAGCGGCGGCCGTATGGGGAGGAAAGGGGCAAGAAAGCCCGTAGATCGCGGGACGTGTACGTCCTATGTCTACCGCAGATGCTTCCCGACATACAATCAATGCCATCTCGATAACGACGCTACGGTACCGTATGCAGAAAAGCTAGAGGCAAGTTCGGCCCCATTGCAAAGTCCTACGAGGGGAAATATATTGTTAGTATGAAAGCTCGTAGACAAGCAAATAAGAATTAAAGACCGTTTTCGTGGTCCAGTCCCGGAGCCCGCTAATCCCCCTTTAGCCTGGACCGACAAGCCACCGCTTATTTACCTGCGTTAGAACCCATTCCCATCCATGTCGAAACAGAAGGCCAGAACCGGGGTTTATTCCACAACATCCAAGAATGAGACTCTGACCGCCGCATTTTTTTTTCACGAAGACCTGCATTCGATCGAAGCAGGTTGGGGAAATGGGGCTGCCGTCCAGTGCGAGATTGATTTCCCCGACTCTTAAGCACGTGTTAGTAATCGATTGCAATCACCACAGACCTAGCTTCCCAAGCAGAACCAAGTCGACCGGCCAGGGTTGTTCAACCTTCGCGAAATCTTATCGCAGACGTAATACATACGCCGGTGGATTGATGCACGTATAAACACAAAAAAGGTATGCTCCATTTGCGAACCTTTTCTTCGTGCAAGGGCCTGTGTGGTCATACAGGCCGAACCACTCGACTGCCCCCTTCAGTCGGTTTCGATGTATGATGCATGCAGCAGAAGACCCATAGGAAAAATAAGAATATTGTGGCCCGATCCGTTGATTTCCAGAACCCCTCCCCCCCCTTTTTTTTTGAGGCCCCTCTAGTTTGCCATGCTCTCGTTCGACTTTGTGAACCCCCTTTAACACACGAACTAAGCTGATATTCCGGCCCACCTAATTCGTTCAGCAAGGCATGACTGCACTTTCTGGTGACAGACATAGCTATAGAAAAATCCTGGTGTCCGCCCGTTGCGTGCTTGTCCGACGTCAATTCGATCCCAGGGCTCGGTGACGCGTAGAGCCTCCATGAGCGCTAGCCCCCCGGAGCACATCAAAAGTCGACAAACAAGTGGCCAAACCTGCACAGGGTCAGTAAAACGTCGTGTCCGCATGTCAGCACAATAGAACATACTCGTCATGTCCTGGCGTGCCGTACTTCTCTGTCTCTTCCGGATATCTGTCGAACTGGCTCGCGTCTCCAGCTCCGGCTTTGACAGGGGGCGTATAGGGGGCGTCGATGTCTTTCCGTGACAACCGATCCCACGTGACCTCTGCAAACCAGGGATGGTTCTTCACGTCTTGCGGGCCACCGTACAGATTTCCCAAGCGCTTCGTCAGGTCCGGTGTGATTAACCGCTCCAGCAGATCCTGCGCGTCCGGGTTGACGTATGCGGGATATTTGACTTTGCCCCGCAGGATGTTTTCGTATATCTTCATCGGCGATCCGCTGTCCCAGAAAGGAGTATAGCCGCAAAGCATCTCGTAAATCAAGATGCCTAGGGACCACCTTGGGCGTGTAAACAAGCGATCTGTAATTGTGGCCCGGATTTCAAAAGCTTACCAATCAACTGATTTGTTGTAGCCCTTGTTCGAGACAACCTCCGGCGCTAGGTAGTCCGGTGTACCACATAACGTCCAGGTCTTGTCGGGAACTTTCTTCGCGAAACCGAAATCTGTTATCTTCAGGTGTCCGTGGCGATCCAAAAGCAAGTTCTCAGGCTTTAGATCTCGATAGATGATGTTCCGAGCGTGCAGATATTCGAGCGCCAGCGTAACCTCTGCGGCATAGAATTTCGCGACCGGATTCGGGAAGCGCTGCGAAAAGTTCAGCTACCTTGACTCATGCCAGCCCCTACGCGACCAGACTCACGCCTGACTTCCTCAGCAGGGAGAAGAGCTCGCCGCCTTCGACGAAATCCATGACCATGTACAGGTTCCTGGCGTCTTGGAAGGTACCCCACAGGGTAATGAGGAAAGGGTGCTTCACTTCACCAAGCATCTTCCTCTCATCATTTGTGTGCTCAACCTGTTTCATCTTGACGACCTGTGCCTTTTTCAAAACCTTCACGGCGTAAAACCTTTGGTTATGCCTCGATTGTACCAAATGGACGCGTCCAAAACTGCCCGTCCCTAGCGTCCGCAGCAGCTCGAAATCTCCTAACGAATATTTTCCCTTTGTAACCCTGACCTCGGAGTGTTGCAGCTGGGGTTGCGTCTGTGGTATGGCGTGGGCCCCTAGATGCGCAATCAGCTACAGAACATGCTTAGTCTAATATCGATCCACGCCCACCATCATTTTGTGGTAAGTTGATTAAGTTATTGATGCTTGGTAAGTTATGGGGAGTGCCGGTCTGGCCAGGACTCGGACTATGCGGTAGTCCGTACGGGGCCTGCTGAACGGGAGCTTGGAGATTCATCTGTGGCCCGCCACCAGCCGAAGCTGGTGTCTCTCTTGATGTATTCGTTGATGGCTGCGTCTGAGACACTGAGTTGCTGTTCGCAGCCGTGTTTTGGATGTTCTGTGTCGTGGTCTTTGTGAGGGTAGTTGGGTCGAACGGCTTCGCGGCCGTTGGCGTTATGGGGGTTACTGGGCTTGTCGGTTGGCTGGAAGCAGGATCGGGCTTGTCTTCCCTTGTCCGCTTCTTCTTTAGGAAATTGAGGCTAGGCATATGATATGATGTCTAGGGAAGCTGAAGGGTTGAACCCTTGGGGATGGCAGTATGTGGAAGTTGGGCGGAAGATGGCGCCGGGATAGTGTATATCGAAACGGTAACGTGATCCCGCCCAGCCGTTGTGTTCGTCGACGATCCGTATAGGTGTTATAAACGCGCGGCTGGGACTGCTTCGTGGACAGGGGGAGAGCGCCTCCTGCACTCCTCGAATCGTACAGCTGGGGAAGGGGCAGCGAGTGTTCAAAGCCCGCTCATTCGACTATGCAATTCCAATTATTCAATACTCAAGCTTTCACAACGACATGCGGCGGAAAGAAGCGAAGCCTAAAAGAATCTGCAGGTAAACCAGGAGGAGGTGGGCCGTTCAAGCTACCGGGAATGGTTTCTTGCGAAGATAATAATTCGAAAAGCAGCCGTGTCATTTATACAATGGCGGTGGATCGTCGGAGCGCACGGAGAAGGAAGCCTCGGTCGTTTTCAGCCTTTCGGGAAGTCCACTGTCGTTTTCACAAAGGAGGTCCGTCGTGTATACACTGAGGCATGTAGGGAGTAGGTATATTGGGGCCAATTGAGGTGTGTTGTGGGGTTTTCTTGGGCCTTTCTTTCAATACTTAACCCCGTAAGAATATACCCTCCGTAAAGGATAGCCTTGGCGTAAAAGGTTGTAAAAGGTAGCAAGACGCAATCAAGATTCGCATGACCCGTAAGTCGACTGACTAAAAAGAGGTGGTGGTTGAGATATCCGGTAATGGATTGGTGAGGATTGACAGTTGACGTATGCGAGCGTCTGGTCTACATTCAGGTTCCCTAGGCTATTATGAAGTACAGTAGTAACGTAGACCTTCATAGGTACTGTACTTACTCTCTCTAGCTTTCCGTCGTTGAGGGGAAGAGGGGGAACCAGCAAAAGGTGGGGGGGGGGGGGGGTCAACAACACACCGGCCGT
>QJNU01000418.1:34594-61232 GCA_004154915.1 Monosporascus ibericus | reverse complement strand
TTTTTTTTTTTTTTTTCCTTTTTTTTTTTTTTTTTTTTTTTTTTTTTTTTTCGTATTTGATTTTTTGTTATTTTTTCGAGTTATTCGTAAAGGTTAAACGGAAGTTCAGGTTGTTAATTATTTTTAATGATGCTTTTATAATTATTTGGTAAATCTATTCTTTTTCTGTCTTATAATCGCATTAACCGTAATAATATATAGGGTTTTCGTTAAGGTAATTTTTTTCTTCGGGCCAGCTTGTTACGGTTATGATAATGTTGATGGTGTTTTTTAAGGCGAACGTTTTTAAATGTTTGTATTATCGTTGGTTTTTAGGGTTTTTCCCGATCTGATTGTGGAAGTTGAATTTTTGGTTGTATATTCGCGTAAGGTGTGTTTTAATGTACCGTTTTTTTTCCATATATCTTAGGTAATGGGTGCGTTTGTACTGGATGGCGTAAAGTTTCCCATGTCGGTTTGGTTATTCTGGTAGTAGGTTCTTATTTTAACCTTAATATTCCTTGATTTATGCGTTAAGTTTTAACTGTTCGTACCGTTGTCGCCGTTTTTTTTGGGAACGGGAGAATAGTTTATCTTTTAAAAGTTCTTTTTACCCGTCGTGCTTTTTTAGCCATTAGGTTACTGTAGGTCCTATAATAAAGGTTCGCTGTTTTCGAATGGCCGTTTAGGATAGCTTTTTTACTTTTTATAATTCCTGTTATATTTTTTTAGGAGGATTGTAGTTATCTTTGATTTTAATTATGTTGATTAATTTGTTATCGTTTTCTTAATTATTTTTAGGGGGTCCTTGGGGAATTGATATCCAGTTATTCTGTCGTGGCTTTTTAAGTGCCTTGTATTAATAGGCCTTATGTTTTATTTTGTTATAGTTAAAGCATTTGATGGTACGCGGGTTGCGTTGTTAAATTACGCCTAATTCTATGGGTCCTGGTGTTGTTTTATGGGACGTATTGGTTTCTCGTAGAGTGCTGGTATTAGGGGGGTATCTTGGTTTGTTATTTTGTCGGTCCTTAAAATGTCGAATCCTTTAGGCATATTGCTGATCGTCGATCTTGATTGCTATGGCGATATAATTTATTAATTTTTTGGGGCGTTTATCCTTAAATAATTCTTTTTGTACTTCCTTTTTTAAGCCGTTAAAAAATATGGTTATTAATGTTTTTTGTCCTTAATTAATTTTTGAAACCAGTTAAATAAAGAAGTTGCCGTATTTAAAAGTTAATCCTTTTTATTTTAAATCCTTAATTTTTTTTTCGGCCTTAATTTTTTTATTTACCATTCCGAATACCTTTTTTAATTTTTCCTCGAATTTTTCGTAATTATTGTAAATAGTTATAATTTTTGCGAACTTTTGTTAAGGAAGTTTAATAACTTATTTACGAAGGGTAAATTTAAACTAAGTAATTACGTTTCCGGTTAACCGTTTTATGGCGAACTAAACTTAAAAGGTAAACGTTACGAATTTAATAAGGAAGTACTTAAAGTAGGTACGGCATTCCGTAAGAAATTGCTATAGCTTGGTAATAGTTTCGTCGAAAGGGGTAGGTTTGGTAGGTTTTAAAACTTTTCCGGATTTCTTGTCATAAGTTATCTAAGTAAGTTATATTAGCTAAATTGGTTGATCCGGTTAATCGGGCTGTTTTATACTTACTTATCTTGTTAGCTTAACTTTCTGGGCTTTTAGCTGCTTGCGAATTTCCTTAAGGGTATTAATAAGCTCGATTTTGTCGTTGGTAAGCTAAGTAACCGCGTTAATTAGCTAATCCAATCGGCGCAAGGCTTTTTCCTGGAAGAAATTAGGTCGAATCTTTTCGTTATCGGAATTTATAGGGTTATTTTCGGGTACCTGAAAGGTTTTCTTAAAGGCGGGTTGCTTATTAAAAAATATAATATTAATAATATTACTTAAAGTTTGATAATACTGTTAAATAAAAGCTTGTAACGTATAACGGTTAAGGGGTTTAATTAATTATTAAACCTAGTCGTACGGTTTATGTTAATAGTAATATCGTAAAAAACTAAGTAATAATACGTTTAATAATTACGTTTAATAATAACAAATTATTAAGGGTAATTTGGGTAACCAAGTTGTATTATAAGCTGGTATTATTTAGATTATAAGAAAGGTAATAAGCGTATATATCCTTTCTGTTAAACTAAGGTGATCCTTATTGATCCCTTTTAATTATTATCGTTCGTTGTAATTAAGAATGATCCTTCGGCCTTGGTCACTCCCGATTACTGGATCTACCGTGATCAGAAGTCACGTGATCCGATTTTCTAGGATTGCAGTCTCCGACCGTTTGGGGAGGCCAAGCCTTGCTGGGTCATAACATTAAGGTAACCGACGAACATTTCGACAAGAAATTTTATTTTTACCTTATAATCTGTTTAATAATTATTTTTATAATTTTTAACGAATAAATTTAAGTATACGGTTAAATCCTTAATAATTTATTTTTTAACTTAAACTTATTATTTTATTTCGTCGAATCGGAAATTAATAACTAAAGTCGTAATATCGGATTAAGGTCGATTAGCGGCCTTTCCGTTAATAAAGTTTATTACCGGAAAAGCCTGGATATTAACAGGTTTTTTTTTTATTCCGTTATAACTATACGAAATTTAAAGGGATAAATAGCTTAGGTTATTAAGTATATTAAGCCATATCGCTAGGAACTATAATTAATTGCTATGGTATAATAAAAGCTTTCATCTTCGTCGATTGCTGGTGGTTGCTAGCGATCGCGAGATTTTAGCCTTGGTGTTTTTGGCTTAGCTAGTGGCGAAGTCGCCAAGAGCGCCAAGAGTTAGAAAATTGAATATGATGCACGCTTGAGCACTAACAGCTCTAAACGTACGGATGAAATATAGAAGAAAAGGTGACTACTGCCAACATAAACCGTACGACTAGGTTTAATAGTTGGTTAAACCCCTTAGCCGTCACAAAAAGTTGCTAAATTTTAAAACTAAAATTAAAATTAATTTTTTTTTTTTTTAAATACGGCTTGATACTCCAGTTAGAATACCCATCTCCAAGATGTATGAGAGTTGATGATTCCGAAAAAGATGGACCCAAGAGTAAAGGCCAGAGCGATTGAGATGTTTATGTTAACAACTAATTTCGCATTTAGTCCTGAGGAATAAGTTCGATCAAGACAATTGAGCACGAAGCAAAACTATCCGCCACCTTTACTGGGGGTCTGGACATTGCTGTCCATTGTAATCGCCTTCACCTAAGCTGAGAGCTTGTCCTCGGACAAACAGGTTCGTTTTAGCAACCTTTACGTGGAAGCCTGCCTGCTCTAGAATAAATAGAAACATCAGGAGACGGAGAGGGGTTGTTCTATAGCAGACGGCAAGGACATACACGCCATTAGGTGCACGGGATTTCAACAAAGAGAGCCTGGCTAGAATCCGGGACCAGCCAACCCATCTCCTCTTTTTTTCTCGGACCTGAACCATTCATTAATTACTGTAAGCAATAGGATGGGCCTTGAAATTCGCCGAGAGGTTTCTCGAGCCGTTGTCTTTGGGGATTAATTACTTGATGCGGCCAAAACGGTATTTTGAGAAACGCAAATATGTGGCAACGGCTAAGAATATGACGCCTTTGCTGTCGTGGGTCGATGTCAGATCGGGCGTCAGTCGAAGCAATGGTACCCAAGGTCAAGAAAAAAACATGGCAGGCTCGATTATGCTGCAAACTGCATTGAGGTGAGTATATGCGATAGGTTGATACCATCTGGACATCACTGACTACCGTTTGATTAGGTTCCTCGCCAAAGAGAAGCCGATATTTCAGGTTTGGACGAGGCAGAATATGATCTCCTGCACGATATTCATGCGAAGGGCATGTTACATTGCCTTCAAGAAAGAACTATTGCTATGAGGGACCAAGAACCTCTGTACGTTGAAAGACGTAGTGGCCGTCGCAAAGGGTAGGGCCGGGATCCACCGTCAACGTCACACCATTGTCTGTTCTCCTGGGCAATGCCAAATGTACCACGTATGCCGCAAGTAAACTTGTTGCCCCGGACATAATTAAGCATGGTGGTGGCTCAGAACAAGTGTCTGAGATTTGAAAAAGTAAGGCTGCTGACCTTTTCTTGTACCTATTAGGTCTAGAAAACCTGAGTACCTGCCTCCAAATCAACAAGCTGTGCCCGGGATTCACCAACATACCAATGCTTCAACGTGGCATTAAAAACCAACCCATTGATCGCGTTTGCCGGACCCGAGGAAATTGCGCATGATTCATTTCTTAACCAGTCCTAGAGCAAGCTTTGTGAACGGGCAATCAATAGCGGCGGATTCTATCCGAGGCTTTCTTTTCGCTAACCCTTATACCCTCCTAGGTCTATTTCTAAGTATGCTTAGTCACTGAGTATAGTGGAAAAGCTAGGAACGGAAGGACCCTCGGCATGTAGCCAGCAATCCAGCTGGGCCGTTCTTAGGTTCAAACATATTTATGAATCGCCCGTACTTGGGCTTCTCTCCAGGCTTCTTGAGTGAGTCATGTAACGCGGCCGTCAAAAGGGGCTGGACAGAAAAGGCCGAATGTAGACATACGAAGCCAACTTATCGCATCGACCCGTCACTAACAAGGGATCTTGAACGTTGTTGCCTTATGGAATCCCGACTACCGCGAGCATTTCGGCCCTCAAGGTGACGAACAGCTGAGGTGTGGAGACCCGAGACCCGGGGCCTTGTATGAATGCCATACATATATTACGCCGCATAAGTGTACTCGTCAGGTGATATCCCAATGTTCCGGCTCCTATTAACCCGAAGTCAGGGTGATGATTCGAAAGCATCGTCGATAAGGCGAGTTCGTGCTACACTTCCTCTTTCGGAACTAAGTGCATATGATGTGCATATTGCGCTACCGATGTTCGGCCCGCTTCTAATTCTTGTGGTAAGGTCGATGCAGCCTAAGGAGCCGCATGTCATCCAATTAGCGGCCCGGCTCGCACCCACGTTGCATTGGCCCAACCGTTGCCTTAATCCGAATCATCTGGGCGAATCCTTCAGTGAGCTCATACTGTGAATGGTGCAGGCTTGACTTGTGCTCTGTCACGCAGTAAAGAAAGGCGACTCAAGCCTCTTCATAGATGATCTGGTAAGCCCCATATCGAAAGCATCTGTATTACCAACTTCTCAGCTGACAATGCAATGTAACCATACTTAGAATGCCCTTCTTTCGTATCTGTTTTGTGGTTCTTGGGACTCGCCATTAGATCCCGTGGTAAATGAATAGAACGAATATGGCAGAGTAGGTCGATGTTCAAACTTGTGCTACGTGCAAACGGAGGCTTACCGCACAAACAGTCACCGTCACACTTGATCATTAAAATGACCAAACTAAGGCTTCGGCCGGGGCTTTAGGCTTGGAAGATCTGGTGCGTCATGCTACTATTGTCTGTCGAGTTGAACAACCCTCGAGGAACTGTTTGGCGTTGCAGTTCGCCCTCCGCATTCCATAGCCCTAGGAATACTACGAAAGAGGGGTATGGAGATACGTTTTACACGGCCACTATGGATTGGCTTGCAACCTTTATTAGGAACCATGAGACGTTATAACGAGGGGAGGGCGGTGGACGCGACCGGTTCTATTATTACACCTGTATCTCTAAAGGCTAGAAATGTATTTTTTCTAGATGAGTTCTTGGTCAATCTAGAAAGAAGAAGACGATCATCTTCAGATACACCGCACCTCACACATAATGCATTGCCTTGACCTGCGCCGCTTTTGTGTTACTATACGTTTATACGCAGCCCTTATATCGTAACGCGGCCGTGTATCGTAGCAAACCAACCCCCCCTCCCCCAGCGAGCCAACACATCCAAGTGAATTTGGTATATTAAATTTTATTCTGGAAACAAGGTTTCTTTAAGCGGCAGCGAATTATACCCCGCTTCTCTCAACACGGGATTTCCCGAAAGATAGATGAAAAGGGGACAAGGTATCGCTTAATCTGCATTCCAGGCCAATGCACTAGATTTACACATGCATCGTTTTATATCATGTGGAACAAGCCATGTCTTTCAAGCACATGCTGTGAAACCTCGCCCTACGGACTTGCTATAACCTATCGCGCGGGACTCGTGACACGAGCCGGGTGGTCAGCTTGTCAGTAAGCAAGTGTGGTACCACCTTTCCAAGTATCGGCCGAATCTAGACCTGCTAAGGTCTGTTACTCGGATCCCAACCCGCGCCACATGTGAACAAGTGCTTACTCTCAGCGTTGGCCCAATGGCGAGGCAGATAGCCCCCTCCCCGTGCAACCCCACCCACCAAGGGAACCCTTCGTTTCAGAAAAGGGGTTGGTCTCTGATTGGCCGAGTTAGTTCGAGAGTACAGATAAGCTCATTGAAGCATGGGAAAGCAAGGTTCAAGGGCCTAGAAGACCGTTGTGGACCACCCTCGCGATCTCTACCTTATCCGTCTATTACAACATCTTCAGGGAATTTTTGGCACTTTAGTGAGGTTTCAAACCCGCGGACTAGGCTACAATCTGCAAAGTCTTCCGTGCTACGCTCTCCTCTCCCGCCGCCTCCCCGAGGCTCATATATGTTCGGCAAAATGGACGCCATAATTACGTAAAAGGCAATGTACGTCTATGCTCAGTATTAAACCGTCCGTTTATCCCCGGAGAGGTTCGTACCTGATGGCTTTTGCCAATATTCGTTCAAATTGACGCGTGGACAAATGTAACCCTTACACAAGGTGAGCTCTCCGTCACATGGCCACTGACGACAAAGCATCTATTCGCTTTGAATAAGAAGAGCGCTTACAGATATCGATGTAACGATGTGTCGCATGTGAAGAAGGGGAGGTCTGAAGAAGGTGGGAGTGACAGAGGCAATGGACTTTGGAGAAGGTGGTTGTGTTACGGGTTCTCTAGCAGGTTGCGAGAGTCTCCGTTGTTGCCGCGACAACCCTGTTTGGCTGATGATAATGCATAAATCATAACGCCAATCCTCTTACGAACGGGGAAATGAAAGGGCGAAGTTTCTGATGACAGACCTTCCCCAGAAGTGAAATCCGTGAAAGAAACTCGTAAATATACCGGATAATACGGCGTGACGAATTGTGTACACTATAATCGTTGCCTGGATAAATACTTCGACAATAGAATCAATCGGGGATCCTGTATCCCCGATCAAGTTTATCGACATGGCGGAAGAGATTTCAATCGCTATCGAGCTGAAATTCTTGATACCCTTCCTACCATACGGCAGAGCAGGAGGAAAGCCTCCCCGTGGGCCACCTATAAGACAAGTCGACTACATAAAGGATATGAGAGGTATAGAAGACATAGACAGGGTAAAACTCTGGAAGGACACGTTTAACGGCGTCGCTGGTGTTATCAGGGGCGTTCCTGGTCAGGATGCGATCACTAGTTTTGAGCTCTTGGACCGGAGAGCACAAGAACGGGAATACTGGGCTTCGAAATGGATCGTCAAAGAGTCAAAGTCGGCTGAGCCCGCAAAGGACGACCCGGACAGCAACCGCTTCGTTTGGGTGCCGGTTGAAATCAATTCTCCGAAGATGGCTTGGAGACATGCTGCTACCCTGAAAATAATCGAAGTGGTATTGAAAAAATTGACAGCGACATACCACATGGTGTCGAACCACAGCTGCGAGCTTCATGTCCACGTGGGGCGCCTGGATGGCCGACCGTTCTCTCTGGCATCAATGAAGAGGATAGCGATATTGTTGTGGATGGCGGAGCCGACAATGCGCAGGGTTAAGGACCCTCAGTCGCCCAATTTTGATCACACATATACATGGAGTTTCGCACTGCGGGACCACAGTCGACTTGCAAAGGGGATTCGCGAGGCCAGGATACCCCAGGTCCGTACCCGACGCGGGCTTGAAGGTCTGGATCATGCTTTGGTACGCTATTTGCAGAGAAGAAACGTCATGCGTCCGGAGCATCAGAAGGCAATCGGATGTATATGGAGGACGACTTCGTACGTGGAACTTGGGAGGATGATGTCCGGGGAGGACAGACCGCATCGTCGGCTTGGCTTCAATTTTAGCGCCATGGGGGAAGAAGACGAAAGAGCACGAAGTAGTCCGAAGACCCTCGAGTGCCGATTCCTCGAGGGAGTCATCGGAGAGGGGTTGATCGTTAGCTGGGTTAAGATATTCGGCGCTATGGTCCAAGTTGGACTCGACAGGCACGATGTCGAAGGGCGATTTGCGAAGAGCGTCTTAAGACTGGCGGAGGAAGATGATGGCTTGCCGTTTGATGAAGCCTTCCGACGACTAATGGCCGACTTGGGAATTGACGAAGAGACGTCTAGGCCCGTGCAGGCGTTAATTCGGAAGATCCACTCTGAGGGGCCATGAGGATGAGGGTGTAATCCGTACACAGAGATAGACCTACTGTTTGTACCGTACCTGAATGTCAGCACAATGTGTTCGTCTTTGCAGAGCCGGTATCAGCCTTTGAAAGTATCTTGCATATGTTGTGTCTATGGCCTGAAAAGCATAGAATTTCGCTCTAATCTTTCAGCAAGGGAGTCCTAAGCGGGTTGGCTCCGGAAAGGCACCTGCAAGCACGCGCTTGGGTTGGCTATCAACCCTTTGGCACCTTCGACCCGCAACCGCGTTGCAGCAACTTATTGACACGACTTGCTCAACATTTTATGGCAATTTGGGAAGTTGGACCGCCATGACACGTCTCTCGCCTCGGGAGTCTTCAGACTCGATGGTTGGACGGGTGCGGATGCAGTTAGGTATGTGATCTTGCAACCCAGAGTAGGATGTCCAGAGTGATTCGACGGGTCTCACTTTAGGATATCCGCAGAGTAAAGACGACATCGATTGTGTTGGTTTTCGTGACTCTGGAGCCTCGACTTCCTGCTGCGCCACACCGTTGGGCACTTGAAATTGTGATGGCCACCGTGCACCGCACAAAAAGGAAGCTGTCCAACCAACTGATTAGCCAGGGCGCTCTGCTACATACCTCGAGACTGAGGATTGGCTCCAGGGTTGAGGCTGTGAAGCCGGAGGTTCAGCGGTGTCATCCCCCCGATAATCATCTGTGACGACTCGCCAGGTAATCGTCCATACATAGAGGCGAGGTCCGTAGCCGTTAACATGAAGTCTTTTTCTCTGCTGGCAAGCAGTGCACTGTTCGTCGTCATCAAATTGACTCCGACCACATGTCGTGCACCGATGGCTCCAACTGTAGGGAGTACCAAACCAGCTCATCTTCTCGACCTGACACGCTTCCGCACTAAGGGATTGCCCGTTGGCGAGCGGAAATCGCCAGTGGACTGCCCATTGGACAATCCGTTCCATATCGAGCCTCTTGTCCTCCGAGGTTTCGAAGTCAATTATCAACTTTTTCATGTTCGGCATCTTCCCGAATGCTAATCCCCACTACGATGTCTAAAATCAGTATCTGTCTGCCTAAATATCATGTCAAGTAGACGGGAGTATTAGGTCAAATTTCAAAAGCTATCAAGTCCGGAATGCTTATATGAGGAAACTCGTGTCCAAGAAGCAAGGGAACAAATGGGAAAGAACGAGTCCCGAAATTGCTTACTGCTTCTGGTTTGAACGGGGGATTGCCACCTTCCACAAGCATATCTGCTTTCATTTCAGCCATGTTAACTCTGCCCTTGAACGGGTTGATTATAGGTGGTTGGTTCGACTCCCAGTGCCACCAGTCGCTCCGGCGCAACGTGATGCGCAACGTCTCTATAGGCCGAAACCATGGTTTATCATTGACGATAGTCCAAAACCTTTCGCGGTCTTCTAACCAGAAGAGTTGTGTGAACAGCCGAACAGAACGCACAAGGTCAGATTGGTTGAAACCTGGGACTGATGAAGGGTTTCCTAACTTGCGGGCGAAGTACTGGCGAATACGAGCATTGTGAGACCATGTTAGCCCGGCATCAGGACCACGGTAGAGATAGAGGACATGTTCCTTCTGCAACAACGGCAAGGCATGTGCTTCGAGATACACTCTCCTGCAAGTTTGCAGTAGGGCAATGTTGATGAGCATCGGCCTCGTGTTGTCAGGACGGAGCCAGTCGCCAACTGGGGTTGGTTGACGGAATGCCGAAGGTGTGGGGTCTTCTGGGAGCTCTGGGAGCGGTACAGCGTCATGATTATAACGGACAGCAGGGTCGTGCAACAGAGTTTCTGCATCAGGGGATGGATACTCAGCTAGGGAAAACTGAAATATCATAGTTCTGATTTCTGAAGGAATTCGGCCATTGAAGAGCGGAGAAGACAGCTGAGGGTCAATGTGCTGAGTCTCAAGGTACTGGCATAGGTTGAATGGTGACTTGGAAGTAGCTTCATCCCGTGGGACCGGCGACGACAAGTGTGGTTGTGGTTCATGTAACGGGGGTCGAGAGCGACCCTCCTCATGCCGGCGGAACCACTGAGAGGTAACAGAGAGACGAGAAAAAGGATTCCGCAGGTGGTCCATGATATAATGAATCAGTCAACTTAGAAAGGCACCAGGATGATAACGCGTCTGGGGGTTGGAGTCTCGTTTATGACTTATGAGTTGAATTACAGACAAGTGCTGTTTCCAAGGCTGATGCTGAAGCCAACGGACTTCGGTGGCGAATTAATATGTTGGGGGTCCAGATAGGCAGCTGCCAAGGTGACTCCAGACGTAAACTTAATGGCTTGATGCCAATCATACGTAGAAATGCATGAAATTGCTTGGTATAGTGTAATAAGATTTAAACCCTAGTTGGTGGTTATCACGTATGACTCCGGTCATGCTGTCGCATTATCAATTAACCACGGTGAACCTCAGGTAGTGCCCAAGAATTCAGCCACATGGACATAAGCCACATAAGGTGGGGGATATATCTCACGAGCCACACATGATCAGGAGCCCCTAGGGATTCTAGGTAGTGCTAGGTACTTGGTACTTGCTTCGAACTTACATATCAGCGTAGTCGCGACTTGACTTCCAAAATTTCCAACCAAGGCTTCATCTCTCCCGTCGGCGCCGTCGCTCAACCACGCCACTTTTATCCTTCTGCCACTGATATCTGAGACGGCCAAGATGCCCGTCGTTAAGGGGGGAGTGTGGACTAATATTGAGGTAAGTAAGCAATCAATTCTGCTACCGTGTGCACGCCTCTCGACTGTCTCGAAGTTCTTAGAAGTGGAGGTTTTATTTACTGACCTGAATCGCCTCCAGGATGAAATCCTCAAAGCTTCCGTCTCGAAATATGGGCTGAACCAATGGGCGCGCGTTTCATCACTTCTATCGCGAAAGACGGCCAAGCAGTGCAAGGCGCGATGGAACGAATGGCTGGACCCGAGCATCAAGAAGATAGAATGGAGCCGTGAGGAGGATGAGCGACTACTCCATCTCGCGAAACTTATGCCCACGCAATGGCGTACTATAGCCCCTATCGTCGGTCGCACCGCAAACCAATGCATCGAGCGTTATCAGAAGCTCCTTGATGAAGCCGAGCAGCGTGAAGCTGCAGGACTTGGCCTCGCCGGCCCGGAGGGCGGCGAGGCTCAGGCACCAAGTGCCGATGATGTGCGACGCTTGCGACCTGGTGAGGTCGATCCGGATCCCGAGACGAAGCCAGCGAAGCCCGATACGATTGATATGGATGAAGATGAGAAGGAGATGCTAAGCGAGGCGCGTGCCCGTCTAGCGAATACCCAGGGTAAGAAAGCGAAGCGGAAAGCTCGCGAGAGACAACAGGAGGAATCGAGGTATGGGCCCTCGCACCTTTGCTTCTAGTGGTCCTCGCAATATTAACGCAAATCTACTCCAAGGCGACTGGCTGCCCTTCAAAAGAGGAGAGAACTAAAGACCGCCGGTATCAACATCAAGGTCGTCACCCGCAAGCCGGGTCAGATGGACTACAACGCCGATATCCCATTCGAGAAAGCACCCGCACCAGGCTTTTTCGATACAACGGAAGAACAAGTCTTAAACGAGCGACAACGAGCAGCCTTTGACCCACGCAAGCAACAAACGGGAAGTAAGCGGAAAGGTGACGAAGATGACGACGCAGACAGAAAGAGAAGGAAGAATGAAAAGGATGGTTCTGCCTCCTTGCAGGCTGCGTTGAAAGCAGGGCAAATGCAGAAGATACGAGAAGCAGAACAGAGCAGCAAGAGACGAGCTCTTGTCCTCCCAAGCCCTCAGGTTAGCGATACTGAGCTTGAGGACATCGTCAAGATGGGAATGATGGGAGAGCGAGCAAGCCTACTCGCCCAGGCGAGCGAGAACAACGCGACAAGGGGCCTGGTCAATACGTACTCGACGCTGAATACCCAAACGCCTATCAGAACACCTATGGCACCCCCAGAAGAAGATCGCGTGGCAAACGAGATCCGGAACATCCGCGCACTCACGGATGCTCAGTCGGCGTTGCTTGGAGGCGAGAATGCGGATCTTCACGAAGGCTCTGGGTCGACCGGTTTTGACGGAGCCACACCTCGGAAGCATGCTGTGGCCACGCCTAATCCACTAGCCACCCCCTTGCGGGCTGGCGTAAGCGGAGTCGGCGCCACACCTCTGAGACCTGGCCAGACGCCTTTGCGCACACCCCGAGACAACCTTGCGCTCAACGTGGGAGGCAGTGAAATGTCCTTAGTTGGGGGGACGTTCAAGGACATGCGACTCCGGGAGCTCTCCATGAGACATAAGCTCAAGCAAGGTCTGGCGTCTCTACCGAAGCCTAAGGAGACCGAATGGGAGCTTGAAATCCCGGAAGACCAACGAGAGGTTATGGCTATCGAAGAGGTAGAGGAGGACGCGGAAGTGCGGGACCAAAGAGAGCGAGCCATCCGGGAGGCTCAAGAGCAACTGGAGCGGAAAAGGCGGACCCAAGTCCTGCAAAAGGAGCTTCCCCGACCGGAATTTGTCGACGTCGAAGCGCTCGTACAAGATGCATCTACCGTGTCCGATCCACTAGAACGGTTGATCGCAAAGGAAGCCGCCCTTCTTATCGCCAACGACGCAGTTCGATACCCGCTACCTGGTTCGAGGATCAAGGGTAAGCCTTTTCAATTGCAGCGGACCGATGACTCTTCGCTGGCCGAAGCTCGCTTGAAGATCCTGATGGAGGTTAAAAGCAAGCCCAAGCCCGAGGAGGGTCAGGCGGTGTGGGAGCGAGAGCACAATAACGCACTCCTGCTGGGTCTAGGATGCTACGAAGATGATGATGAGGAGCAAACGGCGGCCATGAAAGCGGCCCTCGAAGTAAGTTCATACGTGATGGACAATCCCACTCTGACCCCTTACGCTAATAACGCTTCAGTCGGTGCAAGAGTCTATGATGTCCACCGCAGAGAGGTGCGAGAAATTAGGGGAGAAGCTCAAACTCCACCTAGGCGGATACCAGCGGCGTGCGAAGACCTTGCGATCGAAGATGGGCGAAGCCGCCGAAGCACTGGAAAAGGCGACGTCCGCGCTCAACGCATTTAAGACCCTGCAGATTTCCGAGGAGATCGCTATAAGGAGCCGGAGGGAGGCGCTCATGGAGGAAGTCAATTACATCAGCCGGAGAGAGCGTGAAGCCCAAGAGATGTACAGGCAAGCTAAGGAAGAGCTGGACAGTCTGACCGACGGCGTTAACGGCTATCACTGAAGCGGTGCAGGGAAACTGCGTGTATGTATATTAGCCACCTCAGGTGGCGTTGATTAGGGGTAGAGCATAATGGTGAAGCATCGTTGTTAGCCACGGCCAAACAGCATCCCAGTAACACAGAAAGTAGGTAGTCTAGTGATACAGCAGGCTAGTAATACCTCGCGAAACCCAAGGCCTATTTCCCAATCTTCCGGGAATCCTAAAATGCAAACCGCTCACTTCTTCCTTCTACTTCCTGTCGCCCAACCGGGGCAACCTAATAGGGGCGATCAAGGCCGCGCTCACGAGGGCAACGGCGACGCAGCACAGGAAGGTCACGCGCACGGCGGCCTGGTAGCTCAGCACGACCTGCTCGCGAACGCCCTCGTCGGCGAGCCGCGCGACGGCCTCGACGCTCTCGCGCACGCGCGCGATCAGCGCGCGCTTCCACGCCTCGTCGCGGCCGTTCACGCCGTCGGCGACCACGTAGAGGCTCAGATAGTGAAACAGCGCGTTCTGCAGCACGAGGCTGCTAGCAGCCACGCCCAGAACGCTGCCCAGCGCGCGCCAGAGCATCAGCGCACTCGTCACCACCGCCTGCTCGCGCTGCGTCGACGACGCCAGGAGCGCCACGAAGGTGCCGGGGAATTGGAAACCTTGCGCCATGGAGCTTGCGAGGCTGAATTAGCGACCTTATGGAAAGTAGGGTTTTAAGACGTGGAAAGATGCGGGGCCGTTATTCACAGACTCACGATGGTATCAGGAGTAGTAGGTACGAAGGGGTGGACCACCCGCGCTGTATTGATGCGAGCGCCGCCGTGCCGAGGACGTAGAGCGACGTGCCTAGCGTTAGGGGCCACTTGAGGCGTCGCGTCCATGTTATGAGGAACCCCGTCAGCGTCCCGCACGTCGAGGTCATCGCCGTCGGGACCACAAGGTAGAGCCCCGATTCCGTGGCGGAGGTCAGGAGGACGGCTTGGAAAAATAGGGGGCTGTTGGTTGCATTTTGAGGGTGTGTGAGATTTGATCAAGTACCTGGGTTTCCAAGAACGAGGTGGGAAGGCGAGCGGGGCGCAAGGGATTTGGAAGGGGAGGCTAGGAGGGGAGGGAAGCGGGAGTGACTGCTTACTTACGCGTTGAAAAGGATCGCGTTCATGAGGAACGAGGCGAGGAAGTTGGAGAAGATGATGTTGGCGCGCGGCGAGCTGTGCAGCAGCTCCAGTGGCAGGATCGGCCGCGTGGCCCGGCTCTCGACCCAGAGGTAGACGGGGAAGCAGACACCGGATGCGATCAGCGATGCTATGATGAAGGGGTGCGACCCTAAAATCGTAAATTTCACTTCCTTCGATCCCAAGTTCAGGTATTGGCATTGCTACTTACATGGCAACACATTGCCGCCCAGATTCTGCCAAGCTTGTTAGATGACGAAGCAACGATACTGGTTGGCTGGATAGGTAGACAGCTGTGTACGTACCAGGCCCAAGATCAAGAACGTGATGGAAGTGGTCAGCAACAGCGACCCAGCGAAGTCGAACGCTTTCACGGCCTCCATGAGCGTCTCCCTCTTCTCGTAGAGACCGAGATCCGCGGGGATGACCCAGGCGGTGACGAAGAGCATGAGGACAAGCGGGGGCACCTGTATCCCGAACTCCCACCTCCAGCCAAGCCTGTCGGCCATCAGCCCGCCCAGGGCCGCGCCCGCGGTCGTCGCGATGCCGTAGACGATGTTAATGTAGCTCTGGTACGCGCCTCGACGTCTGTACAGTTGAGCGAGTCAGCCAGGCTACAATCATGATGGTGTTGGGATGCGCAGAGAAGGTAGGCTTCGTCCGTCGTCTATCCGACTCACTCGATAGGCACCAGGTCGCTAATGATGATATTACCCAGCGCCATCATCCCCCCCGCGCCCAACCCACACAAGGCGCGCGCGATAATAAAACTCGTCATGCTGCGCGCGAGCGCGCACCACAGAGTCGCGACGGCGAAGACCGTCACGGTGACGAGGTAGGGGGGCTTGCGGCCCACGGAGTCCGAGAGCCGCCCCACCATGGGCTGGAACGCCGTGTTGGTCAGCAGGAAGGCCGTCGATAGCCACGACGCGCTGTTGGAGCTCCGGAAGTACGACGTTATCACCGGGTGGCTCGACGCCATGATGGTCCCGTCGAAGCACGCGATGAAGTACGTCGCCATGACCCCCACGAAGACGGCCCAGAAGCGCCGGTTGTCCGTGTCGACCAGGAACTCCCGCTGCGTATTTTGCGATTTGGTGGCAGCGACGGTGCCTGCTTCGGCGTCGTGGCGCCTCGATGTGAACGGCCCCTCTGAATCGGAATCCGCCTCGGCCTCTTCGGCAATCGCGGAGTCGAGAGTTTGCCTCTCCCCATGCTCATGTACCCACGATGGCCGGCATCTGCTGCCCCCGGATCGGCTGCGGTTGCGGAGCATGGCCGACTCCAGCGCCTCAGGCGCGAGCCCAGATGGGGTCGACGAGACGCTGCGCGCGAGGAGCAGGTCGGACTCGTTAGGATCCAAAGCCTCGAGATCAGACCCGTCGCCCAGGCCGGATATATTGATGGGAGCCGGGCGGCTCTCGACAGCTTCAAAGTCCCGAGACTCCCCAAGGAGCGGTGTCCGCTCGTCGCCATCTCGGCGGCCTCGGTGTCCGGGGGATTGCCCTCGAGAGGCGGCGCTTATCCCGGATTCCGGCATGGCTATTTACTCTGGGGAGTCCTTTTGGATTGGTAGTTATCTAAGGCCCGTAAAGGCGGAAGGCTGGACGGGGCTCGGGCTTTAAATATGCGGTCTATAAATGAGGCGTCATGCAGGAAGAGCCACCACACCGCCGAAAAGTCCTATATCGGGTGTCATACCTATCATGCTCTTTTATAGTACTTACCGCACTCTCACTTGTATGTCATTGCATGTAATCGTATATTTGAAAGGATCTTCCAATTTAGCTTGCCTAATTGTGGAACACTGTTCTACACTTCGGAGCTGGATGTCTGGTATCAGTTAGGAGGCAACCCGATCTGGTTCTAGTTACTGCTATGAGGCCAACTGATTCAATTGGTGATGAATCTCTGATTGGTCCAGTTGAATACTGGCATAGCTTTCAGGTGTCTTAAGCTTCCATTGCTGCCGAACTATGGATGTTTCGTGAGCGAGCGTTCTTCCGGACGGTCACTAAACGAAATCTTAGATTCGAACCACCGAGTTCCGTGTTGAAAGCTGTGGCTGAAATGTTGACCTTCAAAACCATGGAGCCACAGTACCTACGCACCGGTACCGACCTCTGTAACAGCTCGGGTGGGGTTTGAAGGGATTGGGGGCCAAAGATACCTTTCTATACGGTTATTGAGATATTGGTTAATGTGCATCTGGTGGAGTCCACCCGGACGCAAAGTAGTTGTATGTACTTCGTAAAGGGGTATGACATGCAACTTGCATGCGGAAGCCCAGAAGGACCCCGACAAGTCGTAATTTCGAACTAATGTATCCCAAACCTTCAAATGCCAGCTTTCACTTCAGAGTAAAAAAAAAAAAAATTGTTGCCTGCCTAGATAACTTTTATTAAGGCTTACTCGGTAAATACGGTCGCAAGCTCTTCGGCATCGAGGAAGAATAGGCTTTAAATCGGTTTCTTTCTGTCTTCACACTCTTCTTTCCGGAGAAGCGGAAGGCTTCCCTTTTTTCTATCTTCCAAGCCCATTTATTTCGTCTCTCTTCCACTGCGGCGTTCATGCATTGATCACCGTCAACCAAGCCCTACTTTCCTTTACTGCTCTCGATATATACCGAATTAGAAAGAGTTGTTTTATCCCTTAACTCTTTACTAATCGCCAACTTACTCTACTTGCCATGTTACTATAGATGCAGCGAAGCCTTTAATCCATTCATGGCATATCCTTCCAGTAATAATACCGTCGCCGTCGCCGTTTCTACCGTGTCTGCCGCCTCCGCCTACTGTCGCCCGCCATGAGCTCCATCGTCTTCGTCGTATCCCCACTCGAGGCCATCGCTGCCTCCAAAGAGGCCCAGAGAAACAAGAAGCTCGCCGAACTTGCCGAAACCGCGCTCAAGGCTGTCAAGGAAGGAGGTTCCCAGTTGCCCGATCCCGATGTCGTCTTTGCCCCTTTACAGCTGGCTACGAAGTCGGGTAATAGCCAATTGATCAATGCCGCTCTCGACAGCATACAGAAGCTCATCTCTTCCTCGTATTTCTCCGTTAACAGCACCACCGGCGCTACCCAAGAAGATGGGACCGAGCAGGCGCCCATGATAGATCGCGCCATTGACACGATATGCGATTGTTTCCAGGGAGAGACGACTCCCGTCGACGTACAGCGCCACATCGTCCAGGCCTTGTTAGCCGCCGTACTGAGCGATAAGATCGTTGTCCATGGCGCCGGCTTGCTTAAGGCGGTTCGCCAAGTATACAATGTCTTCTTGCTGTCTAGGAGCACCGAGAATCAGCAGGCCGCCCAGGGAACCCTGACGCAGATGGTCGGTATGGTGTTCGAACGCGTTAAGATGAGGTTACACATGAAGGAGGCCCGGATGAACCTGGGGAAGCTAAAGCACAGCTCTAGCAACGTCACTTTTGACCAGCCCGACGCGGCCCACGAGAATGCTGAAAATGGCAATGGTTTGAATGGAGACGAGGCACCCCATGACCCTACCCATGGAGAGACCGCGACCGAGGCGGGCGTGGCAGGGGAATCCGCGACGGGGGCAGCCACGGAGCCCTCGAATTCCGCGGAGCAAGGAAATGGGGGCGCTAAGCTGACCCTAAAGGACCTCGAGAGTCGAAAGGATTTCGACGATTCGAATTTGGGCGATGGTCCTACTCTGGTCACACAGCTGAAAACTTCTAGGAAGCCGGCGAGGAGCGTTTCCGAGAATGCCCAGAACGACGTCGCTTCCGAAGGGACTGCTGAGTCTGCCGAGGCCGAAGATGAAGTCTACATACGCGATGCCTACCTCGTTTTCCGTTCGTTCTGCAACTTGTCGACCAAGGTCCTCCCTCCCGATCAGCTGTACGATCCGCGCGGCCAGCCCATGCGATCCAAGCTGATATCTCTCCACCTAATCCGCACCCTTCTGAACAACCATATCCACGTTTTTACTTCGCCTCTGTGCACCATCACGAACACGAAAAGTAACGAACCGACGAGCTTTCTCCAGGCCATTAAGTTTTACCTCTGCCTTAGTATCACGAGAAATGGAGCGAGCTCGGTCGATAAGGTCTTTGAAGTATGCTGCGAGATATTTTGGCTGATGCTGAAGTTTATGCGAGCTCCTTTCAAGGCAAGTGGCATTCTATTCATCGCCCAGGACCCGTGGCGTGACTTGCTTCATCTAACCGAGCTCAACAGAAAGAGATTGAAGTATTCCTCAACGAGATCTACCTAGCCCTTCTCGCGCGGCGGACCGCGCCTCTGTCTCAAAAGCTCTATTTCATCAACATCCTGGCCCGCTTCTGTGGTGATCCTAGGGGCCTGGTTGAGACGTACCTGAATTATGACTGTGACGGTCAAGTGGACAACCTTTTCCAAACAATTATCGAAGATCTATCTAGGTTTGCTAGCACCTCGGTGGCCGTTACGGCTGCTCAGGAACAGGCATACGAGGAGAAGAATTCCAATGCGAACCCGGCATCAGAATGGCAACTTAAGGGCATGTTACCTCCGCCCCTCAACGTCAGAGATATTGTACCTCTGAGCGATTCCGAGCCGGAGATACCGAAGGAGTACGTTCTCAAGAGGGCAGCCCTGGAATCCCTAGTCGAGGCGTTGCGGTCCCTCGTCAACTGGTCTATGGCGGGCCGTGCTGATGGCAATGAGGGGTCGCCGGATGCTGCAGCTCGGGCATCGGAGGACATTCGGGAGTCGATCGATCCTTCGGTTGGCGATAGCTCCTCTCGCTTGGAAACGCCTTTGCCCCCCTCCACACCCGTTATCGAGGACGATCCGGCCCAGTTGGAGAAGGAGAAGGCGCGGAAAACGGCGCTGACGAAAGCTATTCAGCAATTCAACTTCAAACCCAAGAAGGGAATCAAGATGCTCATCCAGGAGGGTTTCATCCCTAGCGATAGTCCTGAGGACATCGCGAGATTTCTGATCCGGGAAGATCGGCTTGACAAGGCGCAGCTCGGCGAGTATCTCGGCGAGGGCGACCAGAAGAACATCGAGATTATGCACGCGTTTGTCGACACGATGGATTTTAGCAAGCGGCGCTTCGTCGACTCCCTGCGGCAGTTCCTCCAGTCTTTCCGCCTTCCTGGTGAGGCGCAGAAGATCGATCGTTTCATGCTGAAGTTTGCCAACCGTTATGTTATGGGCAACCCTAATGCCTTCGCCAATGCGGACACGGCCTACGTGTTAGCATATTCCGTCATCCTGCTAAACACGGATTTGCATAGCAGCAGGGTTGCTAAGCGTATGACTAAGGAAGACTTCATCAAGAACAATAGAGGTATCAACGATAATGCCGATCTACCAGATGAGTACCTCATCGGCATTTACGATGAGATCGCCAGCAACGAAATTGTTCTTAAAAGCGAGCGAGAAGCAGCAGCAGCAGCAGGCACTTTCCCTGCTCAGGCGTCGTCGGGCTTTGCCGCCGGCCTCGGCCAAGCCCTGTCGAACGTCGGTAGAGATCTGCAACGAGAGGCATATGTACAGCAGTCGGAGGAGATATCTCTGCGCTCTGAGCAGCTCTTCAAGACCCTATTCAAGAATCAGCGGAGAAATGCAGCCAAAGCGGGCATCCGCTTCATCCCGGCCACTTCTTTCCGACATGTCGGCCCAATGTTCGATGTGACGTGGATGTCTTTCTTCTCGGCTCTGTCAAGCCAGATGCAGAAGGCGCACAATTTGGAGGCGAGCAAGCTATGTCTCGAAGGCATGAAACAAGCCACTAGGATCGCTTGCCTATTTGATCTTGCGACGCCTCGTGAAGCGTTCATGTCGGCTTTGAAGAACGCCACCAACCTGAACAACCCACAAGAGATCCTCGCCAAGAATGTCGAGGCCCTACGGGTCATTCTCGAGCTCGGCCAGACCGAAGGAAACTACATGAAGGAATCCTGGAAAGATATTCTGATGTGCATAAGTCAGCTGGATCGGTTGCAGCTCATCACCGGCGGCGTCGACGAGGGTGCTATTCCCGACGTCTCAAAAGCCCGCTTCATGTCGTCTGAGAAGAATAGTACAGCCGAACCACGGAAGTCGACTGCATCCACACGGCGGCGCAACACAGGACCCAGGGGATTTTCGATGGAGATTGCACTAGAGAGCAGATCAGATGACCTCATCAAAAGCGTCGACCGCATCTTCAGTAACACGGCGAAACTCAATGGCGAGGCCATCGTCCATTTCGCGCAGGCGCTTACCGAAGTCAGTTGGGATGAGATCAAGGTATCGGGTTCCAACGACTCTCCTCGGACGTACAGCCTGCAGAAGATTGTCGAGATCAGTTACTACAACATGACCCGTGTGCGGTTCGAGTGGACTAACATCTGGGCCGTCCTGGGCGAACACTTCAACAAAGTTGGTTGCCACATTAACACGGCTATCGTGTACTTCGCGCTCGATTCGCTACGACAATTGTCGATGCGTTTTATGGAAATCGAAGAGCTGCCGGGTTTCAAGTTCCAAAAGGATTTCCTCAAACCCTTCGAGCATGTTATAGCCAACTCGACTAACCTGACCGTCAAGGACATGGCCTTGAGATGTCTGATTCAGATGATCCAGACCCGCGGCGAGAACATCCGGTCTGGTTGGAGGACGATGTTTGGGGTCTTCACCGTTGCGGCTCGGGATCCGAACGAGGCCATCGTAAACTTGGCATATGATAATGTCACCTTAGTTTACAAAACACGCTTCGGCGTCGTCATCTCTCAGGGAGCATTCACTGATCTGATTGTCTGCCTTACCGAGTTCTCCAAGAACATCAAGTTCCAAAAGAAGAGCTTGCAGGCAATGGAGACACTGAAGTCGATAATTCCTCGCATGCTTAAGACTCCCGAATGCCCCTTGGCGCAGAAATACAACTCAGGCAGCGCGCCTGATGGAAACACACAATGGTCAGCTGATACGTTGTCGAGACAACAGAGCGGCACGTCGGTCGAAGAAGGCTTTTGGTTCCCCATCCTCTTTGCCTTCCACGATGTCTTGATGACAGGTGAAGACCTGGAGGTCCGCTCTAACGCGCTCAACTACTTCTTCGAAGCCCTCCTAAGATATGGTGGTGACTTCCCGCCGGACTTCTGGGATATCCTCTGGAGACAGCAACTGTATCCGATCTTCATGGTTCTGCGGTCGAGACCGGAGATGTCTAATGCGCTTAATCATGAGGAGCTCTCTGTTTGGCTTTCAACCACGATGATCCAAGCCTTGCGCAACATGATCATCCTCTTCACCCACTATTTCGACGCTCTAGAATATATGCTGGATCGTTTCCTGGAGTTGTTGGCCCTCTGCATATTGCAAGAGAACGACACCATCGCAAGAATCGGGAGCAACTGTCTCCAGCAACTTATCCTGCAGAACGTCACCAAGTTCAACGAAGCCCACTGGTCCAAGATTGTGGGTGCGTTCTGCGAGTTATTCGAGAGGACCACGGCGTACCAGCTCTTCTCGGCCGCGACCATGAACGCCCCCGTAGCGCTCTCCCCGCCACCGAATGGTCTAGGATTCGATGTCCCGTTAACACCTCCGAGCGAAGCGACCCCGGAAGAGAAATCGCTCGCAATCAACGGCCCGGATTCGAATGGAGTACCGTCGGGCGCGGAGCCAGCAGCCTCGTCGCCTAATCCGGATGATGAGGCTCTTCGTACTCCCGCGACCTCGGCTCCTCTCGAAGACTACAAGCCCACGTCTTCCCTCCAGCAGCAGCCGGTGGTCGTGACGGCCGCGCGCCGTCGGTTCTTCAACCGTATAATCTCGCGGTGTGTGCTACAGCTGCTCATGATCGAGACGGTGAACGAGCTGTTCTCCAACGATGCCGTATACGCCCAGATCCCGTCGGCAGAACTATTACGACTGATGACCTTGCTTAAGAAATCCTTCCTCTTCGCCAGGCGGTTCAACAACGATAAGGACTTGCGGATGCGGCTGTGGCGGGAGGGTTTCATGAAGCAGCCGCCGAATCTGCTCAAGCAGGAGAGCGGCTCGGCGGCGACGTATATCCAGATCTTGTTCCGAATGTTTGCCGACACGTCTCCGACGCGCGCCGAGAGCCGGCCCGAGGTGGAGAAGGCCCTCGTGCCCTTGTGCAAGGACGTCATTCGGGGCTACCTCGCGCTCGAGGAGGAATCGCAGCATCGCAACATCCTCGCCTGGCGCCCCGTGGTGGTCGAAGTGCTCGAGGGCTACGCGACGTGGCCCGAGAAGGAGTTCAGCGACCACATCCACGGCTTCTATCCATTGGTCGTCGAGCTGCTCGGCAAGGAGATCAGCCCGGACCTGCGCGGCGCCCTGCTGGCCGTCCTCCGGCGCGTCGGCGAGGTCGGCCTCGGCATCGAGAGCATGGGCCAGGGGAACCGCAGGCCTAGCGTCGTCAGCAACGCCCCCACCGAGGCCACGACCACGCCGGAGCTTAACCGCGGCGGCGGGGAGGAGGACGGGGAGGTCGGGATCAGCAGGATGGCGGCGCGGGCCTGAAGAATAGGGTGCGCATCGCGCTATTGCTATTTATCTCGAGACATCGCGTAAACTGATTGGTTCGCTGGCCCTGCGGATGGGACCGGCTGACTCTGGGTTGGGAACGCGCCGGTGTATTACTAGGGCGGGCGAGAACTTAGGAGGGAGTAAGAAGCATCACTTGGCGTTTTGGGTGTCCGGGGCAATTCGTAATCCAAAAAATGCTGATGACGTACGTACGGGTTACGGGTATAGAGCAGAGCAGTTGATACCTCCTCTTTCATTTACGTCCACTTCGATGGGAAAATCCATCTATTCGTATGGCTTAGCTAGGCGTGTTGGGGGAGCTCCCTTACGGTGCCGGCAAGGGTTATGTTCGTAGCTTTTGATTGCTACTTAGTCAACTTCGTAGTCGTGTACATATTATATATATCGTTCATGGATGTCATGCATGGCTCTTATCGTCCTATATCTTAACGTTGCCTGCCGTCTCTTCTCTTGTCTCGTCTGGTCCTGTCTAAAAAGCTTGCCCCAAGGGATATATCACGGAGCACGTCCTCATGTGTCGGACGTCAAGACTACGACGACAAGGAGGGGGTTTCGCAAAACCCCCACTTACTACCTGTACCTACCCATAAGCCCACGGCCAACGCAGGACATAGGCACGCAAAACCTTGTTTTCTCCAGATCGGTGCTCCTCCGCCTCGACGGCCGAGACTCCCACACATGGAGAAGTGGTGATGAATAGGTAGGTAGATAAGCGGGTCCGCCACGAGAGATGCCTTCCGGCCCAGGACTACGGCGGTCAACTACCTACCTATTCAACGACTTTAGGACGAAAGTGGCGTAGTGGACTAATGGGATTCGACTCGCCGTCTCTTTGACGGCTTAGATTTATCAATGTCGCAAGCGCGCATATTGGTGGCACCATCATTTTCTTCGTGGTTCGTAGCAGGTACGAGGACCAGTTCCCGAGGGTTGCCCTATGCCGTGTTTGCGTATATAGTTGTCTAGTGTTGCCTGGTGCGGTGTACTGGTTGGCATATCGAGAGTTCTTCTTGGCATAGTCCTGAGTGTACTCTTTACATCGTACTAAACGGCACGGAGAACGACCCTGGGAACTACCCAGGTAGGCACGTAAGTGTATAGTATCCACTGCGTCTTGTATTCGGGTATCTAAAGCTCAAGGCACGCTGTCGGAGTGTGCTGGTTTCCCCAGCGTAAGGACATCTGAGTTACCGCAGCCAACCGAATAGATAGAGACCCATTATATGGGGAGTCGCATATCAATGGAACATCCCTCTCAGTCTTACAGACACTCTCATCGGATATGATTTAGCGGCACTGTCATGGACTGGGATCATGCTGTACGTCTGACAATTAGCCCCATCCATCGGCCCTACAGAGAAGATCCGACTTACATGGCCTAGCCGTGCGTAGCTCTAATGAAGCAGGGAACGACGCCAGGAGCTCGATCGGGGGCCGGGGCAAAGAGCACAAAATGAGGGGGCCTAACAAAGCCTGCGAGAGAGCGCACAGTGGACTCTGCAAACCTCACGTCGGAGTATTCGAAGCCGTCATGACATCACGTATAAAGCTCCTCAGCTCATCAGCCTCGTCAGGCACGGTCCGATCCGGCAAGGTAAGTATCGCGTCCTTAAGGGCTTCGTCCCGAGCCGTGGCATCCCTGACAAGGCTCCTGAGCGTCTCCATCTTATAGTTCGAATAGGGAGTCACGCGCTGGATGCTCAGCAAGGCCTCGAAGAAGTCGATGAGGCTCAGGTGCATGAGCACGTCGTCCATGTCGATCATGTGCAGTGCCGCGAACTGCAGCAGGCCGGCGTCCCCCTCGAGGCCGGCGTATCTCTCGTTCAAGTCGGGGAAGTCGGTGCGCGAGAGCGCGGGCAGGTTAAAGGCTGCCAAGCGAGGGAGAACGCGGAGCAGGCGACCCTGCGCCAGAGTGCGCTGCTGGTCGCTGAGTCTCGGCCCCCCGTCCGGGCACTGCTGGCGGCCGTCGCGGCTGCAAAGCGACAATATCAAGGCGTAGATGTCGCGGTCGTGGAAGATCCTGCGCCACATGAGGCCCTGGCCGGGCGGCCTACGAACGGCGATCTCAGTGCCGTTGACCGAGAGCCCCTCTGGCGGGCGGGAGTCGCAGTCGACGTCCAGCAGGTCGCCGAGCACGCGCGAGCCCTTCTCGCCGACCTCGACCTGGGGCGCGCTGAGCCACTGCGTCACGAAGCTCGTGACGACGTTCTTCATCATGGCCAGGATGGCGGCGTCGGCAGGCGACTTGGCGGCCTTCGCGAGCACCGTCATGGCGAGGATGTTGGCCGAGGGCGCGGGCGACAGCATGGCCTGTATTATGGAGTCCTCGGAGGCGAGCGAGAGGATCTGGGTAAGGGTCAAGGGGCGCAAGAGCTTGACGGCCAGGCTACAGAGGGTGGCCGGGTCTTGCCGGTACTGCTTGAGCACCTCGGTGAGCTTGGGGAGGAGTCGGGGGATCAGGGAGGGAATGTTTGCGTCTGCGGCATGTCATGTTAGAAGAGACATCTATACGTAGATGCTTAGGTGGTCCCTACCCGTCAACTGCAGCTCAACATCGTCGAACAACTTGGCTATCAGAGGGAGGTTTGGGTCCTGAAGCAGATCGTCCAGATGCTTCTCGAGGGCGTCGACGCCAGTTACGGGGATGGTGTCGGTGTCCATCTTGAATGCTATCCGGCTCATATCTATCGACGAGATGTAGATATTGCGGGAAGGAAGGCGAGGTGCTTTGCTGAGTATGGCGACGAGGAGGAATAACTCGGAAGGAGTAAAGATGGGGAAGAATCTCAAGCTGGATGTGGGGTTTAACGTTAGTATGGAGATGTACAGTAAGAGAGGTATGTACAGTAGTGCTTGCAGATATGGATTACCGGGACTGCGGGACTTACCGTAGCCTAGGGGATCCCCGAGACCTACAGGGCTACTGTACGTGTGGCTTAAGCTCCTGATCCGATGCCGGGGGGGGGGGGGGCACCCCCCCCCACTATAAGGTTAGCGGGGTAAGGCTGTGTGGCGTGGACCAGATACTTAGTCTCTGAGCCCCCACTACAAGATCGGCAGGAAACCCCACCGAGTCCACCAAGGTCGAGGTCCAGGTCCCCGCCAAAATTTTGAGCATCAATCAATCATTCGAATATCCATCCCATCCATCCCTCCATCTATTTGGCAGCTTTCTTGTATGCAACGGATTGACTCTTTTTTCAACCCCCCTCTCTCAGCAGATTCTAATTTCAATTCCGCATACGTATGTACACGTACCTATAGATCGATACGAATAGAGAACAAAAACCGACGAAGACGACATCCAGAAGCTTCCTGCCTCCACCCACCTTCCTCTATTCCTTCTCCCCCCCCCC
>QJNU01000418.1:0-34584 GCA_004154915.1 Monosporascus ibericus | reverse complement strand
CCTCCCCCCGCGGCCTGCCGCCACCCCCCATCCGCTATTCCTTCCCCCCCCCCCCCCTCGATGAATCGCCAGAATGTCCGGCCGCGGCGGTAGAGGAGGCAGAGGCGGCGGTCGCGGTGGCCGCGGTGGTGGAAAACCCGCGCCGCCGGGACTGCCGGGGTTCGACAACGAGACGAACATGCTGATCCAGGGGGAGCCGCAGGAGACGTACCCGAAGACGTACAAGCCGCCGCTGGCGCCGGGTCTGACGGCGTCGGAGGAGCGGGCCGTCGCGTCGTTCGTCGCCTTCCGGCGCGCGTTCCGCAACACGCCGCTGTACACGCACCGCCACATGATCACCGTGTCGGAGACGGAAACGTCGGGCGGCCCGACGGCTCCCATACCGCGCACCTACGGCCGCGCCCAGGCCAACGCGCGCTACGCCGTCAAGACGCGCGCCACCGTCGACCCCTTCCTCGCCGTGCCCATGTACAGCCACCAGTTCGTCGACGAGGCGCGCGCGCTGCCCGACCTGCGTGGCAGGCCCTACGTCAAGGACTTCTTCCCCGAGGAGCTGTGGGCGACGCTCGACGGCAAGGACAAGGGCGGGGCCAAGGGCGGGTTGAAGGGCGGGTTGAAGGGCGGTCCGGGCGAGAAGGAGAAGCAACGGGCCAGGACCAAGCGCGGCAGGGGAGACGGGGCAGTGATCGGCGTCGACGACCCGTTCGCGGACCTGGACGACATACTGGACCGCCACAGCAAGCGCCGCGCCGGGCAGCAGCCCGAGACGGAGGAGGAGCGTAAGAAGCGCATCGAAGAGGCTGTGGCCGGGGACCGGGCCGACGGCGAGGAGGGCGAGCCAGCCGAGGTCGATCTCGACGAGGACGAGGCGGAGATGACGCAGGAGGACGACGACTACGAGGACGACGAGGACGGCGGCGACTACGACGCCGAGCAGTACTTCGACGACGGCGCCGATAATGACATGGAGGACGAGGGCGTCGGGGAGTCCGCCATGGACTTCTAGGGCTTTCTGTGAGGGTGGCGTCGTATATCTATCTGTCCTTCGGCGGACCGGCTGCGCATAAATAATCATAGATGGCGTTTCGAGGAAACAACGGTGGGGGGAAAAGAAAAATAACATTTGCTTGGTTTGGCTCTTAATTCTTGATGCCTACTCGGCTTGCTGTTCGTTCTAGGGAGGGATGCGCTTGTCGCAGGTTTTCCGAAACGATACCGTCATAACCTGCCTGTCTATCTATCTACTGTATGTCTGTCTATCCACTGCGTGTTGGTTCTTCTACGAGACGAGTCTGCGTTTGGCTTCTTATTTGCCACCGCCCATCAACTCAACTACCCAGCGAATGCAGGTAGGTCACGCCTGATACGATCGACGGTCACCAATCCAAGAATGCCTGCCTAACAATCACACTCCCAAGCCTCAGGATGCCGTCGTCGGTGGTCAACTGAGTCTACGAGTCACGTTTCATTACCTGCCGGAGAATAGAACGCTTGGTAATACACAGGTATCCCATGTGTGTGCCACTCCTACGCTACTCACCTACGTAGTCTCCGTATCTCGATTCAAGATAAGGAGAACAACGTAAAGAAGGTACTCAGAGTTTGAAGATCTCGCATATCAGCCAGCCAGCTTACTCCATTTCCCCCTTTGACGCCGATGCAACCGTGGCAGTACAGGTTGGAGGGAGAAAGGAAGGGGTTTGGTGGGCAAGAACGAAGGGCAAAAAAGGATTAAACGTTCAGTCACATCCGTTCCTTTCGCTTCTCAGGCGAACAGGAAGATGTTACATCAAGGAAATGTACGACACAGGGGACTCGCTCTCACAAGTGGATTAAACCCCCGGGACACACACGCCCCCGTCAAACTGGCACTGCGTAGGGCCAGAGTAAATGATGGATTATACTCCAGCAGCGGGAGAGAATATGCGGAGGCAGCTATCCTATCCTATCCTCTTAACCATGGCCTATCTATCCTACCCCACCCTACCCTACCCTGCCCTATCATGCCCTACCCTAGTCTATCGTGGCCTGGTTTATCCTATCTCCCGTACGAATCTACGCATCTATTGGTATCCGGACAATGAAAGCATAGCGAAACAAGGCCCTGCCGACAAAGAAAAAGGGAGGATGTCCAGCCAGGTCGGCGGAAATAAACGCGCCCGTCAGCAACATGGACTCGATTTTCTAGCCGTATAGGACCTGATGAACATGCATTCGCAATCATGCACATGGGACAAGCCACGAGCAGAGAGAGAGCCGCGGATGGAGGTCGGCCTTGGGGAAACAGAGAACGAGAGAAGCCAGCAATAGCAAGCTCAGACGTAGTTCCTCATGGCGTCCTGGTATCCCGGGCCGCCCTTAAGGTCCCTGTCGAAGCTCTGCAGCACATCGAGGACCTCGCGTATGTGGCGCATGCTCAGGGGCTGGCCCTTGTTGACGGCGAGCGCCTGCGCCGTGCGCACCACGTTCTTGATCTGGCGGCCGTTGAGGCTCTGGCGCGCCAGCGTGTTGTAGTCGTCGTCGGTGAACGGCATGAGGTCGACCTTCTCGAGCACGCGCACGCGCTCGATGAAGATCTTGAACACGGCCTTCTTGGCCTTGGTGTCGAGCTCGTCGTACCGCAGCGCGATATGGATTCGCGATTGGAACGCATCGTCGAAGGTCTGTTGTGGTACAGAAGGGTTAGTTCATGTTCCCATGCTTTTGAAAGCGTGGGAAAAAGTCTGGAAAGGAGGGCAACTGTGAGCACGACATACCTCGACGCGGTTCGTAGTGAGGAACAAGATCCCCATGAAGTATTCAAGCTGCCTTAGGAAAACGCCGACGAGGGCGTTCCTGTGAATGTCGTGCATGCTTCGTTTCTCTAGGAAAACATCGGCTTCGTCGAGGAGTAAGATGGCTCCCCAGGTGTGACAAATATCGAGTATCTTCTGCAGCTCTGTCTCGAGATAGCGAGAGTCCGTACCGAGCTCGCCCGCCGAGACCATATAAAGAGGACACTTGAGTAGCTCACTGATGCCCTCGGCTGTCAGGGTCTTTCCGGTGCCCGGGGGACCGTCTGCGAGATTCCAGGTTAGTGCTTATTCACTTGGAACAGAGAGAGGGGTCCAAAGACATGGTGAACAGGACGGGGTCAGATATAAGCCAAGAAAGGCAGCATCTCATGGGTAGAGACACTAGAAAGCGATAGGGATAACGTACGAAGGACAGCAACGAGTCCCTTGCCCTTGCCTTGAATCACGTCGTCGATACTCTCGGCGGCGTGGTACTTGTGCGACTCAACGAGGGCCTGCCATGTTCGATCAGTATTCTGGCTCGACCCCAAGCACTTATATATATGGTACAGAAGGAGTTCAGTAGATTCTCGCGAATCTGGGGGACACGGAGAGCAGCCGCTCGCACTTACTTTGACAATTGCCTTGGTCTTAGGCTCCAAAACCAGCGAGTCATAAGCCTGCTCGTTCCAGGTGATCTCCTTGACGCCGGAGACGGTGAATTCCAACCATAGCTTCTCGGCAAAGGCAAAGCCAAGCACGACAGGAGAGGCAATAAGATACTCCTCGTCCGTGAAGACGGGGGTCGACTCGTCCTCCTTGTCGTTCTCGTCAGGAACTTCACCGTTCTCCTCCGCTCTGCCGGCAGCCCCTTCGCCCTCGGTATCACCGTGCTCCCCTTGAGTGGAGGAGACCTTGTCAAACTGCTCCTTGGGGTCACCCGTTCCGAGGAACGATTTGGGGATGCGCATGGTCTGTACGTCCCCTTTCTTATCCTTGAAGACCTTGGTGACCATCTTAACTTTAGTGGGCTTGTCTAGTGCTGCAATGGCGGCAGCACCGCTCACGGTGTCATCGTCGTCTGATCCGCAACCGCAGCCGCCCATCTCGTCATCGCTATCTTCGTCATCGCTGATAGCATCGTGATCCTTAGGACGGACGAGGGAGATTGGGTAGTTAGGATTGATACGGCGATGGGTACTAGCATCCACCATGATGCGGCCGTTGATATTGACCCGGATGATCGATTTCTTCTTTTTGTAATACGCCATGCCAACGTGGCTCTTGTAGTTTACGCCACTCAGGCTGACAAACTTCTTGCCACGCTCTATAAGGTCTTTGCGCAACTGTGCCTCATTCTTATGGTACTTGAGCGGATAGGTCCCGAGGCTGGTGATCTTGCGCGCACCGCGGAAGTCGCTGATCTCCTCGGACATGCTGCCGTAACCGAATTGCTTTCCGTCGAACTCCAAATACTACCAGTGATCTGTGAGCAAGCAGTCAAAATGATACCACCGAAGAACTGGAGAGAACTGACCTTGCCTTCAACGTAGTAGTATTCGCCCTTGATAATACTATAATGCTTGTCTGCAACCTCAACATTGAAGACTCGGGGCTGGTCAGTGGAGCCATAGGTGTTGGTGTAGGCAAGGGTATTGGGCTTCCATAAAGCCCATACAAGGTCGAAGGTGATGAGGCCATTCTCCAACATGGGGTACAGGCTTTAGAACATCAGCAAAGCGGGATTACACCTCAATGTTGGTACTCACCTTTTCTTGATCTGAGCATAGTCCTTGTCCAGGTACTTGAGGAGAACCTTGAGATGACTTCGCTTCTCGTCGATCCAAGCCTGGACCTTCTTACGCTCCTTACGCGTCTTGCCAGTGGGCTCCAGCTCCTTGAGAGTAGATCTATACCCCCTCAGGTCCTCAAGGTACCTAGGATATGGTCAACATGAAGTCCACGCATCATAGCTCCCGCGACAATATGGAAAGACTCACAAGAACAGCATGTTAGGATCCAACTTCGGGGTGTCCTCAACGAGGCTGACACCCTTGATGTTGCCCATGACATCCTGAAGGCTCTCTCGAAGCGCTTTGCTCTTGACATCGACGATGGTTGCCTTGTATTTGCCTTCCCAATCGAACGTACGACGAACGTGGAACAAGAAGCCATCATAGGTGGAGTTGCTCGTCCCCTCGGCCGTATCCTGGAGCTTATAGTTATGTATCTGGGAGTCCCACACTTGATCGACCCGTTTGTACTCCATGCGTTGCGCCACTGCCTTCCCGCTTCTCGAGCCTTTATTCCCGAGCGAACCAGGTTCTCCAATGTCATCGAAGAGCCCGCCATCGCCGAATGTGTTGTTGCCTCTTCGATTACGGTCACCAGAAGGGGCTAGGGGGAAACGCCTGGCTCGTGCCCCGCCACGGCCGGAGAAGGCGCGTGCGTAATCGAAGGGGGAATCTTCGCCAATGGCGTTAAAACTGGTGTTGATTCCACCGGAACCAAAGCCACCAGCTCCAAGGCCGGCAGATCCTAAGCCACCAGACGCTAAAGGTCCGGTTCCGAGAGCATTCTGGTTTAATATGCCACCGCTGAAGCCGCCAACGGGGATCCCACTGCTACCCCCGAGACCCAGCGACAATACTTGGCGCTGTATCTGCTGCATCTGTTGTTTAAGTTCCTGGACCTGCTGCTGCATAGGCCCCGTGCGGGCGTTCTGGCCGTCATCGACTTTGGAGTCATCGTTGGACTCAGACTCCGAGTCGCTCGAACTAGTATCCGACGCTGTCGACTCGACCTTGGCTGCTTTCTTCGACTTCTTGGACCTCGACATCTTCTTAGCCGAATTCTGGATATTTTGTCTTTTCTTATGGGCGGCCTTTTTCTTAGTGTCCGGCATCTCACCCTCCGAGTCGGTGGACTCCTCCGAGGAAGATTCAGCATCATCATCGTCGTCGCTGCCCTCACTGGACGAGCTCTCCGGACTAGCTATGGCGACCTTCTTGGATTTACCGACCTTGACCTTCTTAGACTTTCGTGCGTGCTTCTGCGCCCCCTTCTCTGTTTTCTTGCCGGGGTCACTCTTTTTGCTGGACTCGGGCGAGTTGCTCAGCTGGCCCTCGGCTGACGCAAGCGCCTTGGTGTCACTCGTATCAGCGATGCTGCCATCACGGCGGTCGACGGCAGAATCAGTGCTGGCCACTTGGGCATCCATGTTCGCATCCATGTTGGAGGACGTAGCTGCAAGAAACGACGGGGTCTCTGTACTGATGCCCAGCTATCAATAGTAATTTGGTATCAAGATAGTCAATATGTACGTAGACCAGGTTTACACTGAGGTAATGGGTGAGACAAAAATGCGGGGACCTCCCAGGAACGGTCGAACAACCGGTGACCTTGCGTTACAGCAGTAATGCAGTCGTGTCGCCCCGATTCTACCCTTATCCAATAATTAGCAAGCAAGCGCGATCCTGATGTTAAAAAACGATATCAAATGCAGACGCTTCTTTGGCTTCCGGAGTGGGGCAGATGCTTGGAGTGATGAAGAAGGCCCCGTGTTTCCGAGGAGTACAGGTCTAGGATTCGGGCATAAGGAGTCGCACACTTGAGACCTCGAGAGGGCAGCTTCCTGCCGCCAAATATGTAATCCGGTGAAGCGTGGCGCGATCAGTGGAGAAGGCACAAAACGAGGCAAATACAAGTATACTTGCCTGTACTGTCAGCACGGGAATAGGAAGCACCTCTATGCTGGCAAAGTCTGTAGTATATGTAGGTATTCCCTTTTTCGGCCGTTCCGTGTGAATTGCTGGTTGCTATTGCTAGGTAGCAAACGTTCTTCACTCGATGCTGGTGGGGTGAATTAGGATGGAGAAATGGCAACGTAGTGAGATACGGAAAGCTAGATAACTGGGAGGAATATAAGACGAAGGGTCGCGAAGGCCGGCGCACAAGGCAGCAGCGCGGTGGACAGGAAAATTTATAGGTGCCAGGTCAAAACGAATCAAGAGGAAATTTGGTGGTTCGTACTACATACATACATACATACATACATACATACTGCACGTGCGTGCCTGCCTACACACATACGTGCTACATGCAGCTCTAGGACTATATGTGCGTAAGGCGTGTATAAATGGACGGGTGCCTATGGCTGCTTGGTATGATCAAGCAGGCGAGAGGCTACTTCTGCAATGCAAGGTTTTATGGATCCCGTCAATGAGCGAGGCGGAAGGCCGCCACGAAAGTTGGATGATAGAGACAAGGGAAGACACGCACTGACCGGCATTGGATCGATAGGCTGCAGTCCCCAAACCGGTAGGGGAGTGATCAACAAACCAGTGACACAGGATGCCAAAAGTGTCTTTGTAAGAGACGGATCAAAGGCGGTGGGGGCATGGAGAGAGGAGGCTGCAGAGGCTCTCTGCAGTACATGGATTATCTGGCGGCATTCCATGGGCCGTACTAGATGCATATATCGTATGCATGTGCACATATACGGGCGACGTAGGATCTCAAGACAAGTCGACGTATGGCGCCAGGTAGCTATAGAAGATGACTTCTTGCAGTTGAGAAAACCGTTCCGCCAACGGGCTGCCGCCTTACGTTACTCCATATACCATGCCTAGCTGCATACATAGGCACCATCCTACCCTGCGTGGCGGCTAGGTTGCCGCGCGTGTCTCTTCCCTGACTCTGATGCATATACTAAAATATTGCTGCTACTAGGAATGGAAAGTCAGGCCCCAGGCAGTTATTAGTCAGCTGCCAACTCACAGGGCGCTTGTGAACTGTGGAGCGCCAGTATCTCTAATGGCTCACTAAGTGGGCTCAACACAGCGCTACGCGAGAGCTAATGCTACTGCGCTGCGCATGTAATCGTAAACAATCGTCCCATGTTCAAATTCATCTACATCAAATCATATCATATATGTTGCGCCTACGGCACTATACTATATGTATCTTCTCTCTATCCCGTGGAGCTCTCTTCCCGCCTACATTCGTCCACTACCTGCGGGTCCTGTTGGACATGCGCTGTATATAATACTGTAGCCCCGGGCTATTGGAAGAAGAGTCGAGGAAAAGGGTTCCATGCGGGAAGACAGGCATGGGGGCCGATGGGGCAACCTTACTCCAACGTACGGGGCCGGACTTTTAGCCTACAGGGACCTACTTTGTCGATAAGTGGGCCCTGAACAGACGCGAATATTTTATCAGGATGGAATGATATATCGAGCTTGAAGTGGCTCGGCACTGGTTTCTTCCCGATTGCTCCTTACACACAAGTGACTATAGAATATGGTCTCTGCAGAGTGAGCAATGCCCTTCTCGCGTGGATTTTGAATTTATCAAGCGTGCTACCATTTCGCCGTCCATCGATATAGGCTCGCCACTGCAACCCAACGTTGGGTCGCTTAATATTGACACAGGGAATGGAGAGTGAGGCTGAACCCAGCCGATGAGGAATGGCGTGCATTAAGACCAATAACCTCGCTAGACGATCTCGGCCGGGGTGCAACCCTCTAGAGCACGTCCGAAAAGAGGCATCTTATATGATAGCCGTCGGTCACCATCAAAGCGCCAGCATTCCCCGAATTTAACCCAGTGTGGCGCCAGGGAATGGATTTGAGTAGCCGGTGGCTGCTGAAAAAGGAGGTCGCGGCGTTTCATAATTGCACATCAGTAACGACTGGAGTGTAGTCGGTGAGCAATCATTAAACGGCTCTATCGAGTAATGGATGAGAAGCATAACTCTACACGTACGTCTGCATTCATATACAACTGCCTATTGTACGCAAAGAGAGCCTTGGAAGGCAGTGCCTGGTGGCTAGAAGACAAGGTTGAACGGCGACCCCAACTTGAATGGCACGGTAGCCTGTACAGTACATGCCATTCTATGTGTTTCAATGTCCAATCATAGCGGCTACCGCCTCCCCTCAACAAACCGTCTCTGATTTCAAGATAAAAGGAGAGGAGAAGCGAGCGCGCCGATACCAGGCCGAGTAAACAAGCTCGACTCGGTAATGTCACGACTGAGGTTGCCACTCCTCGAAACCACAGAGGCCGCGATAACCCCAACCCCAGGTCTTCATCTCCCTTCTCGGGTTGCACGCCCAGAATTGGGCGGGAATCACCTGTACCACCTCGCCATATAGACGTGATACCATCCATGTAGGTAACCAGGGCCGGTTAACGAACGGACTTGGAAGTTTAAGAACAAAAATAACTTGCATATTTCGCTGTTTGTCGTACCTGGGCTAGAATACCCGGCGTTGCCCTACGGGTACCTATCGTCGTACCCTTTGTCACTCCTGCTGTATTCGTAGGGCTGGTAAGAAAGCGGGCAGCGATCAACAGGAACAGCGGCAATAGACATCCAGCCAGACTTTGCGATCTATGTATCATTTTGTCTCATTATGATGCTAATAAGGATAAGCTAGTATTAGCGCGCAGTGGATCACTCTCCGTACCGAACAGGGTTGAGGGTGCCGGCTGCCCCACTCGATAACGTCATATACATAAGTAGGAGGGCACTTAAAGTCAATCCCTGCTACCAAGGAATCTGGGAGAGCTCTTCCATGTCAACAACCACAGGAAGGGTAGGAAACCAGAAAACAGGAATCAGGTCCTACCTAAACCTCTAATCCAGGCCATGTTCAAACATAAATCGTTCATACCCAGCACAAATTTTGATCTTGGTCTTCCCTTCCACTCTCCAGTCCGATCCTGAGGGGGTATTCCGCTCCTGGCATTCGAATCAACCGCAGTTGCGGCCGTCGACTACCGATAAGCTCCTAGCATACATCTAAGAATCTATTGCTGAGCATCGCCTTGGTACATCCGGGTTTCTGGACAATAAGGTCTCGACTCAGTTTACCCAGCGCCTTTCCTCCGACTACATCCGTCTCTGCGTCGTGATCCTCGGGGAGACGCTCTCCTCATTGTACAAGCATGCCCAGGTTCAGCTGGGCACAGTTACTGGGATGGGAAAGGCGTCCTTCGCATGACCGTCGCCCATGGGCGTCATATGAGTCGCGTAGAAGACGACGTAAGTGCTAGATATTTGGCCTATCCTCCCTCACGCCAGAGTCGGTCGCAATGGCGCCGTAGACGATGCGAATGTGGTACTACGAGCCCTGCTATCATCTACCTACTAACAAAAACCAAGTGCTTCCCACCAACAACCACGACCACGCCAGGTCTGCCATCCTCCCTGCCGAAGTTACGAAAACCGCCCTCCGCCTTCGATATCTGATCGAAGAATGCGTCCCCTGCGAGCTCGAGGAGGCAGAGGTCACTCGTCCGCATAACAGAGTCATCACTGGGAAGGTTATCAAGGCGGCCAAGGAGGCCGGTGGACCTGCGAATCGCCCCTGTGTCGTTTTCTGCCTCCTTGTGGTCAAGGATTGGTTTCTTCACCAGGCGTCGACCGAGCTCTGGGATGCCGACCTGCATCAGGTCCGCGGTGTCGCCTGCGAGGCCATCGCCAAGGAGATCATCGAAACGGAAGAAGACGTCAGCTACCTGCTCCACTCGGTGCTATTGAAGCGATTCTCTACCGTGGTCGACGGTGAACCTTCGGCCCCTGTCAACGTTATTGAGAAGGCGGTCGATTTGCACGCATTGATGGTCATCGGATCCGCGGGCTACCAGAAGTGCATTAACTATCTATGGCGAGGCTGGCTGGTTCAGGACGAGGATGATCCCACGAACTTTGTCGAGTACAAGGAGCGCGACAACACGGCTCTTCTACCGCATCTCGACCCGGACCGCATGAGAGCGCCTATATACCAGAACGCCCTTCAGATGCTAATCTCCGTCGCCTACCTGTGCCTCTACTCGGGTGCCATCCACACCATGAATCGTAACGGTGATCTGGATTTTATCGAGATACTACTTTACATCTTCACTTTCGGCTTCATCTTCGACGAGCTTACCAAGTTATACAAGGCCGGTTATCATGTCCTGGGCTTCTGGAACGTCTTCAACAACATCTTGTACTCGCTGCTAATGGTGTCGTTCGCCCTTCGCCTTGTCGCCTTCAGCTACTCCTGGGAGGAGAACGACGGCGCTACCAGGAGACGGTACAACGAGCTTAGCTACAGCTTCCTCTCATTCGCTGCCCCGATGTTCTGGGGCCGCCTGCTGCTCTACCTAGACTCGTTTCGGTTCTTTGGCGCCATGCTCGTAGTGCTGAAGGTTATGATGAAGGAGAGCGTCATTTTCTTCGCCTTGCTTGCCGTCGTCATCATTGGATTTCTCCAGGCGTTCATCGGTCTCGATTACGCGGATGACATGACAGGAGACGCTAGCCTCTTTGTCATTAAGGCCATGGCGAACGCTATCATGCAGAGTCCCGACTTCAGCGGTTTTGAGCGCTTCAGCCCCCCGTTCGGAATACTCTTATACTATCTCTTTACCTTTGTGGTCATGTAAGCCCCCGAGTAGTCGTACCATCCTGGACCGACGCGGTCTTTACTATTAGGCTTTCACTTATACTCCGAGCTCGGAGTGTACCCTACTAACCGCCTCCTTAAATAGGGTCATCCTACTGAACGTTCTTATCGCTCTATACAACAGCGCCTACGAGGACATCTACCAGAACGCAGACAACGAATACCTCGCGCTCTTCTCACAGAGGACGATGCAGTTCGTGCGCGCCCCGGACGAGAACGTCTTCATCGCGCCATTCAACCTCGTCGAGATCTTTTGTCTGGTCATTCCCTTTGAGTGGTGGCTCCCCAAACGCCAGTTCGAGCGCCTGAACGACGTAGTTATGGCCGTCATCTACTCGCCGCTGCTCCTCTGCGCCGCCGTCTTCGAGATGCGGAGCGCCAAGAAAATCCGCGCCAACCGCCGGCGCGGCGAGGACGACGGCGACACCCACGAGGTCTGGGAGCAGATGGCCGGCCAGGTCGACTTCGAGGCCGAGGGCTGGGCCGCCAAGGTCGCCGACAGCAAGAGCAACGTTGAGGAGGAACCCGCCGTCCTCGAGGTCCGCAAGCTGAGGGAGGAGGTCGATAAGTTGAGGGAGCTGCTGGAGAGCCTTGGTAAGAAACTGGGTGACAAGAGTGACGGCGAGAGCTTGGTCTAGCCGAAGCCTCAGCGAATGAGCGTCGCGGTCTTTCTAGTATGGTCATTTGGCTCCGGCATCAGTCCACCAAGGCAGAGACGCGCCCCCGGGTTATGACTGCTGTCCTCTGGGTGGCATTTATGTGGACATCGGATGGTCAGAGGCCAGCAATCGGTAACTCGGGCTCTCTGATCTGTCGCGGTTTCTTCGAAGCCCCCCTGGCTCCAGAAAAAAGCATTCGTCTTAGAATGATATGACCATGGGCACTGTTTCCCCACAATTACTGTCACGAAACGAGAGACAGACATGACATGTTACTTTACTTAATATACTGTGCCTAATATCACGCTTTTATTTTCCGCGTCTAGCCCATTTTACAATAAATGTATACCATGTCAGTATGAAGTCTTGACTAGCTTTTTCTTCGAGCCCATCAAACTAAACGTCGAGTATATTCCCGCCCTGCCACCTACTTAACCAGCTCACCCACACGGCAGTGGGCCGTCACGGCCGCCCTCCCCCATCTTCTTACGCACCCTAGCCAAACTGGAACCCATGCGGCCGGTGCCGCCGCGGGTTCGGCGCGTTCTTCTCGGCGCAGTCGGCGCAGAGCGCCGAGCCCTCCCTCCTCTCCAGCCTACACCGGCACGTGCACCGACAGCCCCCGTATGCCGGGTCGTCCTTGCCCCGCTGCTCGGCGCGCTCGCAGACGAGGCAGAGCCCGCGCGGCACCGGGCTGCACTGGTCAGAGTCGGAGGCGGATTGCGGAGGCTGCTGGGCGAAGTTCCGGCACTTGCAGTACGTGCATGCGCAGAGAGGCCGCATTCGGAAGCGAGTAAGATCGGGGGTCGGGGTTGGGAAGTGCGATCGATGGTGTTTTGGGGGTATACGGGTAGATATGTCTCTCGCGCGGTATTGGACCTCTGTGGGCGTCTAAAGGTACCTGGACAGATAGACAGACCGAGTTGTTCTACGGGAGGAATGGACGACACGTCTACATGTTCGATGCGTCTTTCAAACCCTCGCACTCCCGAAGACTAGCACAGAATTCCTTTTTATTCTTGGGAAGGGGGGAGGGGCCTTCGGTCGAATAGCAGCCCATCCACCCACTCTACGACAAAGACAACCCCTTTCCGGACGCATGCTGCGTTTTCTGTCTCGAAGTTCTGGACAAAGACGTCTTTCGCCAGGTAGCTCGAGGCAACGCGACTCTCACTGCTCCCTTCCCTGATGCGGCAATGCAAACCTGTCATGTGAGCTACTGCGCATTATCTTCGGCCCTTGTGCCGAGATTCGTCTTGCAAGTCTTCTCGAGAACAAGTGTATTTGGGTGGGGGTTCTTTTGAGAGACTCCTTGATCGGAAAGATGTTACGTTCCTCCTTCATCTGGCTTGGTTTCCCATATTTAAAGGACTACGTACGATTTTCAACGGAGTGATTGCGTCTTGCCAACCTGGGAGGCCGTGGGTTTGTGCGGTCGTGATCTAGTCCTGGGGGGTTGTAGCGTCGTGCGCGTCATGCGGAATGGTCCGCTGTATAGATAAGTGACAATCGACTTGACCGATTCGATACTGAGATCTGGCCGCCCATCGACATCTAACTATCTACGGCCGGGATTTTTGGGTATCACCGCGTACGCTGAACCACCCACGGTGAGCAGAAATGTGTGCCGGGACTTGACCAGGGTGATCTATCTGTTCGCGTCAGGATTTTCGGGTGTCCAAGAATAAGGTATATCAGCAATGAACAAATACCACAGACCTCCGATACGTCATCGTAAAGGAGATTGTATAGAAAAGCTCACGATATAATGATCCTTTTCTTCATATCTTGCCCGCTCTCTCATGTAAGTCCCTGGCTGTTATCTAAAGGGGGGCGAGGAATGGGGTGGACCCCTGCGCGATCGCTTCCCATAGGTGATGCGATTCAAGATGCGCATTAGGGCTCCAGACTCCGAGGATTTGAGCCCTTAGAACGATTACGGGTTTCACCGGGACGGTTGTCGTGGCTGTGTGTGTGTGTGGGGTGGAGGGGGGTTTATATGTCGGCCCAGCTTGATCGCCGTCCTCTACCGTTCGCCCGTCGATGCGCTGCCCGACAGCTTCCTGGATTGAGTGGCTCAGGCTCATATTAGAAGCCTTCAAAGCGGCAGTGCAACTCTCCAGGTGTATATAGTCGCCCAGAGCCGCTAGGCGAAGACATTTCCACTGACATGCTCGCCTATCACCAGTCTGTCGAGCTAGTTACGGACTCTGTACAATGTAGGAGCCTATCTACGCAACCCCTATTTTGAGGTTAGTTGGTTTACCCCGATTTCCTAACTGGACAAGAAGGTGTCTTTTGGCCACTTCCACAAGGATCGGCTTCTAGTTCCTGGGATATGTCCTATAACCCCTGAAAGCCGTTCGATTTTATAAGACGAACAAGTACCCCATACGGATATTACATCATACGCCATTCGAACACTCGCCCAGAAGAGTTTATTATCTGCGATTCTGTTCGCATTCTTGATCCACAGCCTATCACATTCCGCCAGTCCTTTGTAGCAGCCGTCGGTTGGCGGATTCATTTTTGCTCGTATATTCAGTACGGAACATTCTATAGCCCCTAAAGGAAATCCTCACGTTTTCGCTTGAGTTTGGTCTATCTCTTGATCAGAGAGTGTTTTTCATGGAACTCTAGCTCTTGTAGAAACTCGTCATGTTGCAGCACAACACTACCAAGCGCATCAACTGAAAAGAGCTTCCCCTATATTTCACTAAAGGGCCTTTATGCGCTAGCAAATATCATCTCATTAGAATGTGAATGCTCGGCCTTCATTTCCGCCTCTGAGATCATCGCCAGCTGTCTCGAAGCTGGCGACCGAAGAGTTAGCTGAATATCAGAGGCCCAAAGTTTCGCGTGGCTCCGCACTATCTCCTCTGATGTTCCCATTATATGCACGGGAACTCAGTCAAAGACTGTAGTTCGTCATACCACTCAGGCCTTCTCATGCACAGTTCCATTTTCCTCGTCGTCTTCGTTTACAGAGCCGCCGCCCTGCTTATCACTATGGCCCCCTCTATGGCCGATCGCCTCGGCCACATCGGCATCATGAGCGGCGTCAAAGGGTCGGCTCAGATGCTCGGGGCCGAGAAACGTCAATAAGATGACGTAGGCGTAGACGCACGCCATGAAGATGCAGATGACAATGCCGTACTCATAGCGCTTGGTGTCGCCCTTCGGAGGCAGCGGGAATCGCTCGCCGATGGTCGCCTCGATGGTCGAGCTGGCCGACGAGACCAGGTTTCCGAGCTGGTAGCTCGTGCCGACGACGAAGGTCCGGAATGCGCCCGGCGACAGCTCCATCAGGTGGATGGGGATCACGCCCCAGGCGCCCTGGACGCAGAACTGCTCGAAGAAGGCCGCGGCGATGACGCTGTTGCTCGACACATACGTGTACGGATACAGGAGCGCGCCGCCGACGATGCACACGACGATGATGCTGATCCGGCGGCCGAATATCTGCGAGCAGAACCCGACGGTTGTGCCGCCGAGCATGGCGCCGAGGTTCGCGACGACCTGTGTGATGGTGACTTGGTTAGCTGTGAAGTTGTACTGGTTCTGAAGCATCGTCGGATACAGGTCCTATTATACGAATTAGCGAGCTGTGCCGGTGCATTCGGATATTTGCAGGAGCCTCGGAACTGAAACGAACCTGTGAGCCGTGTGACATAAAGTTGAAGCCGGCCATCAGCAGAACCAAGTACACCAGCAGCATCCAGTGCCGCCTAATGGCGACTTTGCCCTCCTGCACGAACGTCTTGCCGATGTTCCCCTGGCTCTTTCGCACTTCGACATGGAGATCGTAAGTTTTTGTCTCGGGGAGAAAGTATCTCCAGACGATGAAGATGACGGGTGGACATGCGCCGAACCAGAACAGAGGTCTCCAACCGTGCGGGGTGGTATTGACGAGACCGCGGGCGAAGACGGTGGCGAGCAGATATCCAAACGCATAGCCTTGCTGCAATATGCCGCTCATCAGGCCTCGGGCTTCGGCCGGGACGTCTTCTAGAGCGGTGGCCGCCGCATTGCCGTAGAGACCGCCCATGGCGACGCCGAAGAGGGCACGACAGGCGAGGAATTGGGAGTACGTGTTACAGAAGCCCGTGCCCTGAGAAACCCACCATCAAGTCAGTAATCTCTCCTAGACACTAAAATCGGTCGAATTCAGAATTGGACCAAGCATGCACGATGGCGGCCCAGCCAAGACCAAGCATACGAAGAAGCTTTGCGGAACATGCAGCCAAGCCCGTTGCCGAGCGCTCAAAGTGTGGAGAAAGCATGCGACATTTACTTGGCTTGGAGGAAATTTCCGTAAACCAGGCGAGAATTGACTTTAGGGGAAAAGCGGCGACTTACAAGTTCCAATGCCACGAAGAGCAAGTTGTTGACGATGAATGGCCACTTCCTGCCATATCTATCGGCCGCGATACCGAAGATGATGGAGCCAACAGACCGAAACATCAATACCAACGTGATCCCCCATGAGATGTCGGCGGTGGACTTGTCGAAGGTCTCGGACAAGTCGTGAACCGTCATCGACACGGTGAAGAAGTCAAAGGCGTCCCACGTCTACGTGTGAAGCATCAGACCATTAGCGACCTAACTTCGATTGTTTTCCATGTGGCTGGCAAAAGGAACATACCCAGGCTAGAAATGCTACGAAGAAAAAGGCCCATTGCTGCCGGTTTAGCATCCGTATCAGTCTGATAGGATTGGGCGCCTTCGCCATGGGCGGCTTCAGCGAAGTGATTCGCGTCGCCAAGTACGTCCCTGGCGACATTCCATGGTGGGGAGGGAGCATGTTCTGAGCGTCGTCATGGTAGCCATCCTCATGGATGGGCTTGCTAATTGGCGGGTCCGACATGGTCGAAGTTCCAGGCGCAAGTAAGATACGAGATTGGAGCGTATCGTTGCAAAACCAAATCTGCGTATACCGCTCGATGATGTTTGGAGTATAATGGGCCGCGAGACAATACCCTGCAGACTCCCAGGATTAAAAATCTTGGAATGGGGTATGGATTGGCGCGACCCTTTATAGGATCAGATTGGGCCGGAATTGAACTCATGAAGAGAGCTGCGGAGAACCCACGATCGACCCCATGGGCGAGTCCTCGGCGCTTCGTTAGTATTCCACCCCTCATTTTAGTGTTAATTGGTTACCCCACAAGTGGCAGATGAGGATGGATGATAGGACGATGATACAGCGAACCGGTGATCTGCATAGGTAAGTAAACGAATGTTGGAGAGCATACCCTAAGAGGTTAGCTCTAGCTTACTGTCACGGACGCGCCGGAGGGTGAGAGACACAGTATGTAATAGCGGAGGCCACTTATATATCTCCGGTGTAGCTTATCCCCTATGTGTGTACTAGGCTTCACTTAGAGGGGCATGAATGATCCATGTGGGCATCAGGTCGAGTCGAGGGGAGACCTCGTTAAAGTCGCTCAGGAGACTACAATAGAGACCGCCAAACCAATGGCCCAGCCCAGGGTTGTTCTGATCGGTTCGTTACCTCGGTAGATATAAGAAACAGACCACGAGCGAAAGGAGTCCTCTTAAGAAACATAAAAGTTCTATCCGAAACAGTTTGAGTGGTGTGAGTGTGAGTGAGTTATACGTACCGACCAATATGCAGAATATCGATTCTTTGAAAATGGGCATTCAGGCGTACGCCAAGGATGCTCTCATGAACCAAGCTTTGTGGTCCCCGCACAAGCTTTTGATCCCGTTCTCGGCATGCCATTCCGACGAAGTGCCAAGACCCGAAGATCGCCAAGTATCGACTAACTCGGGTCTCCTTCCTCCAGCATGGATCGTGTCTCCAATTTATGTATGACTTGTGTCTAAGTGGGTATTGAGGTGTAATGGGTGTAATAAGGTCTCAGATGATTGGGGATGGGCTACCGGTGGCTTGAGTAACCGGTTCTGAAGCGTTCAATGTTGGACGGAAGAATAGTACTGTGCATACGAAGGCCGAGCGCAAAAGTCTACAAACATACCGAGTCGGACCGACATTACGCCACAAAACATAGTTACGTAGAAGTAAAGTCAGAGTTATGGCTACAGTCCTTATGTTGTAAACTAAATTTCTTAGGGGGTACCTTTAGCGCCCTTATAGCTGAAGCTCCCTTTGCTATATAGTGTACTTGGGGGGAAATAACATCTACGAGCCACAATTGAGACTGTGGGCCCGACAACGTATGTTTGCACACATTTACGCTCGATATTCTTACGCGTAGGGTTTACCGATTTAGTTGGCTGCTAAATGAGACGCATCGCGTCAAATCCACTGTTGATGTAGCACGAGTCATGTCTGAAGCGGCTCGATCCCGACGGCGCCGTGTGGTTGGTCAGCTTAGCACGTCCCTATGTGTATGATATGTGTCAATTATGGCATGTCACGCAGCATAAGCCATACCCCTTTCACACATACTTCTCAGTATCAGGGACACATAAGATAACAGTGATCATATTCTCATTCCGCACTACTATCCACCCGGCTATGTGGCACGCCGTATCGCCCCCAGCTGAGTTGACCTCACCGAATCGTTATTGACCGGAGCTAAAGCCTTAGTTTCGGCAACCCCTCCGATGACCATCCATACCACCGGAAACCACCCACGTCAAACTACCAAGAGCGGCATTTTTCTTAACATGGCGATTGTCGCCAGAGGGCTAGCAGCTACGGTCAGGTTTAAATCTAGGGTTAGGATTAGGTTCTGGGTGGTTGGGGGCCAGCGAGAGGCCGGCGAGAGGCTTCCCATTCAGGTGTATAGCTTCCATATTTGCAGTGCTGGTAGTGTTGGTGGTCGTGTTGGTGTTATGTCAGAGGCACCGGCCCTATCCAAGCTACCACTTAGTTTGCATGGGGAGGAGGGTGATGAGCGGTGGGGTTGCCAGAGAGCGTTTAGCTCGCGTTAATTAACGGTTCGACGAGGTTGACCTAGGTTGGGCCCGCAAATTTCTAGGAATTCAGTAGTTCGATTGTCTCCATCCGAGCCCGAAGCGCCGAGGTCATCACCCGACTCGTTTTCGTCCTCAACCCGTTTAACGTCGACTCTCACACACAGTCCGTCGTCTGGCCCCTTAGGCGTGCCACCCTCCATGAATTGCATTCGAATTTGACTTTCTTGCCCTTGAACAAAATGGGCTTATAGATCGGGCCAGTCCACGGACGTCTCCAATCGCCCTCGTAAAAGACCATGCTCCGTAGCGGAACCAGGGTTTCTTTCTTTCTCTGCTCCTGGACAAAGTTGAACATCTCGTTCGCTTGGAACGCATCCAACCGCGGTTCAAGGTAGATGTTGCCCTTATCACACGGGGACGGCTCCCACTGGGTAGCGCCGCGCATGCACTCGCTCGGGGGCTCGAAACAGGTATTCGTGCTGACCAGGCCTGGGATTCTCGATTCCGGTCGAGGACGACTGATACCTGCTCGAGCACCTGACATCGTTCGGCGAACATGTCGAGCAATTCCTTGGAGAGCACGTTGACACTCGACGGCATCCTCGGATACAACTCGATACGTGTCAGGGAGTCGCAGTGTCTCTCGAGAACTTCTGTGAGGCCAGCGTACTCTTGCGCGTCGCTCCACGCCAACGGCTGCAGATGAACTGGAGTCCGGCAGAGAAGTAAGGAGCCTAGGGATTGTAGACTTGTTTTATTCCCAGGCTACCTTGACAGCCAAGTGCTTCAGCTCCATCAGATGCGGCGACGCTAGATCCACACAGTAGCCCTCCACAATGCCCCGCAACTCCAGGCCCTCCAGCGCGGACCAGTCCATGGCCTCCAGCCAGAGCTTCAAGCTGCGGAGGTGCCGTTGATCGGCCGGGGGTATCTATCCACAATCGGGCATATTTCTCGGCACCGTGGAAGTTGATCTAGTCCAGGATCCCGCCATAATTCTCTGGGGGCGCGTCCTCCCGGTAATTATGGTCGAATCTGTAACCGTCCAGCGTCAGTGAGGTCAGTGCGGGATAGCGCTCGCCGCCGGCTAGGCAGACGGAGACGTTCCAACGATCAGGCTATGCGGAACATCCGTCCAGTGCTACTCTTAGGCCGAGGCTGCGGACGTCCGGGCAGCTGAGGAGGCGTTTGTGAGGCGCCTGCATGGTTTCACTCCGATGGTATGGTCCTGGCACTTAGGCGGTGATGGACGGAGGATAGGAGGCATCATGCCCCCTTGCTATAGCATGGAGAGGCTGATAGTTATCTGGGGCTTCATCTTACATGCGAGCTGCTCCATAACTACGGCGCGATGGTGTAGGTACGGTTAGTTTGTTGCTCGCACGGGTAGATAGCACGTCGCCTCTCGTCGTCTCCTCATCGTCGTACACAGCCACGAATCTATGGTGAATTGCGAGCGGGTTCTACCAAGTGCCCTATCATAACGATATGGCGCGAAAGGGGGGCTAACCTCAACGGTTGCATACAACGACTGGAACTATGTCTTAATCGCATATGGTACGACGCTGGGGTAATTCTCTCAGCCTTTCAACCCCACAGTGCTGTATACCAGAAACTCACATTACACTTTATACATAGTCTTTAGGGAGATGAATATGAGACCAGAAATATCGCGCGCATTCATTACTGGAAGATGGAATGTAAGAGAGCAGGCCGACGAAAAGTTAATCTCCATAAAGGCACACACACACCTTCACCAGTATCGACATCGGGAATCTGTAACTAATCCGTGGCGACAACATTCGATTTATAGGATATGAGCTAAAGGTAATAGCGGAAGTCAGGTTTGCATCTAAAGACACCAGGGAACAAGGTGAGGGCGTCCGTCAATGCTCAATGAGAGAGCAGCTTGCAAAATTCATTGAGTGGAGCATGACGTTGCATCACCATACCTCCTGAGGATATATGTCGCATGCCAAGCGACCTGCATATAGCCGGCAGACCTGCACTCCGCACGATCCTATATAGACTCGTGGTTATTAGCCCTTTGGAACTCCACCTCCCAAGGCGGTAGGCCAGGCATGGGACAGGAACTCCAACTCCCCCAGCTCCGGTGTAGAGTGGGCTTTGTATGACGCTGCTCTGGGAAACTTGTTCGGGACGCGTAAAATTTCAATCGACGTACGCGAAGCACATAGGACGCAGCCATAATGACGGGCAAGCCACGCATCGTCCTCGGCCTCATGGGCTTCGGTCCTGAGGGTAGTCCCGGGGCCCGGATCACGAGTCTGGACGAGTTGAAGAGGGCGCTGGACCTTTTCCAGAACCGCGGATACAACGAGCTCGACACGGCCCGTCTCTATATCGGCGGCCTCCAGGAAGGGTTCACCAGGGAAGCTGGATGGAAGGAGAGGGGGTTTTCGATCGCGACCAAGGTCTGGCCAGTCCCGCCGGGATCCCACGCGCCGGAGGCCTTGGAGAAGACGTTCGAGACGTCTCTGAAGGAGCTCGGGACGGACTGTGTTGATGTGAGTTCTCCTAGCTGGCCCCACAATTCCCGAGACGTCACTCGAGCTAACCGATCCGTAGATACTGTACCTGCACGCTCCCGTGAGACACCGCAAACCACGCACAATGGACGTAGATTATTACTAAACCAATCCGCAGGACCGCTCCGTGCCCTTCGCGGACACGCTGGAGGCCGTCGACAGGCTGCACAAGGCGGGCAAGTTCAAGCGTCTCGGGCTGAGCAACTACGCGGCGTCCGAGGTGGCCGAGATCGTCACGACGTGTCGGTACCGCGGGTGGGTGCGGCCGACGGTGTACCAGGGGGTGTACAACTGCATCCTGCGGACGGTCGAGGATGAGCTGATCCCGATATGTCGCCGCTACGGCATAGCCTTCGACGCCTACAGCCCGACTGGCGGCGGGTTCCTGGCGGGCAAGATCAAGTCCAAGGACGACGACCCGACGGAGGGCCGGTACGGTAGGGGCCCGATGAGCGGTTGGCTGCGCGGGCGCTACTTCCGCGACGGCATCATCGACGGCGTGCAGCTGATTCGGGCGGCCGCCGAGGAGCGCGGCCTCGGCGCCATCGAGGTTGCCATGCGCTGGCTCGTGCACCACTCGAAGCTGAGGATCGTGGACGGGAACGACGGCATCGTCGTCGCCGGCTCCAGCCTCGGGCAGATAGAGGAGAACCTGGACTACCTCGAGAAGGGACCCCTGCCGGACGACCTCGTCGAGATGATCGAGAGGGCGTGGAAGATGGCCAAGGGTGATGTGGAACCGTACTACCAGACACCCTTGGAATATGCGTATGATACGCAGGAGGTGCTTTTCGGACGTGGGAGCAAGTGAGCGAACGGGAGAAAATAGTCCGGTGTTGCAGGGACTTCTATGAAGAGAATCCACAAGATAGACATAAGTTAGGTGGTGATTCCGTCAATGGCAAGTGAGTGATCTATAGCTGACTTCTAAGCTAAGTACGTATAGACCCGTATCAAAGCCTATGTAGGGAGGCTCGTATCCCGTGTCTCATTGCCTTAACAGTCTCCGATATATCCTATTATTGGGCAATCCAATCTGGATTTCTCAGCCGTGCGTTCTGAAGGAGTCTCACAGGGACCTCCATTTCAAACAAGTAATACAATCCATCGTCCACCTTACCCACACCTGATTCCCCTGGATCACACAGTTTAGTTGCCCATGTCAGTATCCATTTCGTCAGCGGTCAGCATCCACCTTGTCCGCGCTCGACAGGACCGCTCCGCCTGCCCCACCGACTCTCTCAACGGCTACGCGGAGGGCGTCGCGCATGACATTGAGGAACGCTTCCGCGAGCCGCGATCTCCGACCAGGACCCCGGAGCCGGGCGTTGAGCAGCGGGTTCTCGCGCGCGGGCGCCTGACCACAGCGGCGTCGCCTCATCCTTCATCTCGGGCTTATGCAGGCCTGGGCAGAAGAGGGCGTAGCAGACGGGGTCCCCCAGCGAGCGCCGGGCTCTCGTGCCCGCACCACAGGACCAGGACGAGCCGGGCGCGCGCACGCAGGCGGTCGTCGGATAGGAGAACGGCACCGCCCGCCGCCGCCGCTGTAGAACTTGGCCAGCTTCTCGCCCTAGGCGCTGTTGAGGTACTTGCTCGCGAGGGTTAGCTCGCTGCCGGAGGTTTCCCCGAAGACTCTCGGGACGCGCGCGGGAAGCCGCAGGATTGTTGTTGCGGATTCCGAGGCGGGTTTGTCGGATGGCGATGGTAATGATCGCCGGGGCAGACTGTCTGAGGTTGCTCCTCTGCCGGTTGTTCATGCGGAAGTGGGCCAGAAGGCAGTGGTGGCGCCGCCGTCGCCGCCGCCGGGCGAATTTGCATGAATCCCGATCGGCGGAGCGACTCCATATGTCGGCAGCTCGCCGGGCCCACCACCACGGAGACTCACCTCATTGGAATCGGAATTGAGGAGGGCCATCTCTTCATCAGCTGCGACGCGGACAGATAAAGCTTCTCTATGGCGCCTGTGCTTTTTGAAGCACTCCCAGCGCGAGTCGGTTTCTGAGCGTGCTGATAAGCGGCGCTTCATGCTCTTAGATGCCATTGCGGTAGGTGCGGCTGCGTGGTTGCTGTCGTCCTCCGCTCAGGCGATGTGCGACGGTACGTTGCTGCCGGGGCCTTCCCTCCCTGGGGGAGTGGGAGCTTCTTCGCCGTTAAGACGCGCACCGCGCCTCTTACCGCCATGGGCCGGTAGATCGAATGCCCTCCCGTCCGTGTAGTTGCTGCCTTCCGAGCAAGTGGAAACGATGCGCTGGGCTCCGGTAGACTCTCGACCTTACTGCTCTTCAAGCTGACGCCGGTAAGATTCATGGCGTCTGAGCCTGCAAGTTCTACATGTCTTCACTTCGTAACTGCCCAGAAGGCCCTGAAACATGTCAATCGGTCGGGTAGACCTACATTTGGTGCAAACTTTTCGATTGGTGGATGCAAGCTCCTCGTTGCGCTTCGAGATTTCCTCCTGGACCTTCCTGTGTTGGCTTCTTCTCAGAGCTTGCAAACAGACACGGCATCTCTTACTATATTTACCGGAAATCGTCTGTACGAGTTCCGCCAGGGGCTTGGATTGAGGTATTGACTACATTGCCTAGTCTCACCCTCACGGCCTGGATGGGAGCCGGATTGGCCACGGGATGAGGGTACGTTTCTAGATGCACCATTGTCGTCCTGGCCGTCACCCTCCGAGTCTGTGCCGGTGTCATCTCATTCTCCGTCAGATTGATCGACCCGGGGACCCCCGAAAAATCTCCAGTCTTGTTCGCCGAGCCAGCTTCCGTGTTCCCGTCGGGATCGTGAGAACCACCCGAGCTCTCTGAATGTCCGGGGACTGGGGCCGATTTGCCGTCCGACGGACCATCTTGCTGATCTCGGGACCGGTCGCGTGCCTCGAGGTCTCTGACAGCCGTGTGTGAGTGGGAAGGCTGAGCGTCTGATGCGGTGCGGAGACTTCGCGTTCCCGGCGAGCGCTCACGCTCGGTCTCAGCCCCCTTACGAGATATCGGGGCCGCTGGCCACGCGGCAGTAGTCACATTAAGGGTGTCCGGCGTAGCCTCGGTCCCTGTGGAGGTTGAGACTTGCGGAGAAGTCTTTGGGGAAAAGGCTACCTATGAGGGGTTCTACCTCCTTCAGGATGGACTTGTCCGACTGTGACAATACCTCGGCAAGCTTCTGGGCCAAGGATGTGGGTTCGTTGATACTGCTGCTGGAAGCACTTGGAACAGCTGACTGCGCCATGGTCTGGCTTTCCTGGGTGGGCTGTGGAGTGTCGGACTTGGATCCTCCAGGTTGATCGGAGGCCGATGAAGTGCTTTGGGCGGTGGTGACTGTCGGGGGCTTACCACCGTCTACAGCACCGCAAGACCACTGGAATCCCTCGTGGGATCCTGAACGCCTTGCGGCGATGAAGCTGGCTCGCGCCCTGAGTGCACTTGCTAGACAAGCTGATGATCTGTGTTACCTATGACGATGTGATAGACTCGATCGACTAGGTGATCTCGCGTGTTCTGTTGGAGAATACTTGGTCTGTGGCAGAGGTAACCAAGAGGATAATGCTTGCATATGGCATCGTGGGAGACTGGGCAGGATCTGAACTTATACTCAGCGACGCGCTTATGGCCTCGGGGGACTGCCGACGGCGGTTCTCTACCATTCTGTTCTATAAAGGCTTGCGATTCCTGGGAAGCAGTGGAGCTGTGCCATAGAGAAACGATAGGAGTCTCGCCGTGAAAGGTGCCTGAGAACAGAAGGCTTAAGTCACACGCTGGAAGCCATGATAATGGCGTACATAGTCAAAAGTGCCGTGGCCAATAAGTAGGAGTCAATAGAAGTCTCTATTGGCCGTTCACGTAAGCCTAGAGATGCCTGCCACCTCCCTGAACGCCTATGCCGAGGGCAGCAATAGGGGCATATCCTAAGACCATATCCGTTTTCGTACCATCGTAAGTCATATCTCATCAATGAAAGCCATTCAAGCCTCGGTATCCTGCTTCTGCTTCTTTTGTGTGCGGCTCGGGTCGGCCGGGTCGGTAGTGGGAACACTGGGCAGCTGGTTCGCCTTGGCTTCAGCTTCAGCCTTAGCCTCGGCTTGGTCGCCTTCATCGGGGTCTGATTCTGCATTCATCCCTTGATAGGCTGATGTCTCGGCGGCAGGTGGGAAGAAGCGGCTATCCAGACAAGCCAAGATTAGCATCGCATTCACAAAAGCAAAGCACATGTGGTCAGCGGGCAGATGCTGGAGATCACTCACGGAAGGGCTTGGTTGTATGCTCGGACGTCTTTCTCCTCGAAGGTAACAAAGATGACCTTGTCGAGCTTCTTGCCGTCGTCCCCGTCAAGGAAGGAAGCGACGGCCTCACAGGCGACCATAGCGGCTTCGCCGCTGGGATAACCGTATATTCCGGTGCTTATGGCGCTGAACGCGACGGTCTTCAGGCCGTGCTGGACAGCTAGCTCTAGACTGGACTTGTAGCAGCTCTGAAGCGAAGCCTTACTCCGCTCGGGGCGAATCTCGTCGTAGATTGGACCGACCGTATGGATGACCTTCTTGCATGGCAGATTGTAGGCGTCGGTGATCTTGGAGGAGCCCGTCTCGCAGCCATTCAGGGTTCGGCATTCCGAGAGAAGCTGAGGGCCAGCGGCTCGGTGAATGGCGCCGTCGACCCCGCCACCCCCGAGCAGTGACTTATTAGCGGCGTTCACAATGGCATCGACAGCGAGTGAAGTGATGTCGGCGCGTATCAAGCCAACGCGGTCGTTATGGTCTGACGCCCGTTTCGGGGAAGGAGAAGAAGACGTATCCAACTTCTTCAGCTTGTAGAGCAGGTTAAGGGTGGGAATATCTGCAGCAGCGATGGGGGCCATTCTTCTGGCGGCGATGGTGCGCAGCATTCGCATTCCACCTTCAATGGGACATGTCGTAAGTGTAGAAGATATCTGGGCGGACGCTGCATGGTTGCAGGGTAGATAGATTCATACCACTACGATTGTATCTATAAATGCTATGTAAGTACTACGTAGGTATGTACTATTGTATATACTGGGTATGTGGGTCTCAGATAGCGTCAGTCTTGAAGTCTACTTCACACATACACGTATATTTAATACTACTCTATACATGCATAAGGCATCTGAGGAATTCAGTATCTATGAAGTTTGCATTTATCAATGATCATGTCTCGACAGAATACTCCATAGTGCCCCCTAAAATATGAGAGATATATAAACCATCATGTAATGCAGCAAGTCGCGACTCCCGTGACGACGCCCAACTTAAATACATTTTACTGTAATTAATACTGTCAATACGTCAAGCCCTTGGTACAGCTATTAACGAAACCGGCTTCCGCGTTTTATTTATTGCTTGCTTAATTGTCTGGAGGCCCGTTTATACCGTGCCTGTTCTTACGGTTGAATGTTCTGCATAGTCCAGTAGAGTGCTAACCGCTGCACTTGACCTCGTGACAGTAATGCCACCACTATTTTATCGCGCCCAATCTCCCGTGGCCACGTTTTGGGCGGTGCTGCCAGCTTTACCATTCCACAGCCACCGCTTCCCCAACCTGCACAATAACTCTTCTGTCTCTTTCAACCTGCCCGTCAGGAAGCAAGTTTCTTCGGCGTGCTCGATGTTCTTCAGTATCGACGTCGAGCTCGATAGGGACCGTCGTTTTCGATCCACCTCCTGACCTTATCTGATGACGAACCCCGCCCAAAGCCATGCGACTTTTAAATTGCAGCGACAGCCAGTTTAAGCTGACGAAAGACCTGGTTCAAGATATACCTAGCTATGCCATACTGTCCCACACGTGGGGCCCCGATACCGAAGAGGTCACCTTTAAAGACTTAGTCGACGGTACTGGGAAGGACAAGATTGGCTACGAGAAGATCAAGTTCTGCGCAGAACAAGCTGTCACAGTTAGGCTGATCGCGAAAGAAGGTTGCATAAGGTATGGGAAGTATAAATTGTCATGGATAATCTAGGCTCTAAAGAGCAGTGGCTAGGAAGCTCTATATATAATGTGGGAGCCCCGGAACAACGTTGTTACGAGATCTTTACAGTTTTTAGGGGCGTTAATAATTAAGCAAGTGACCCCTATTTTGCGACATACTTCCTAGATAAGAAGGAGATGTTCCCTTAAATTTGCCATTCGTAACATCATATAATCCTTAAATTAATATCAACCAAAAAAATAGCAGTATAATTAATATAAATATTAGGTATAATAAAAAAAAATAAGCCGTATATGTTCCGGTAATTTAAAGAAAAAAGGTTTTACGTTTTCCCCTTTTTTATCGCTTATGGTAACGAGTAACGAAAAGTAGGTCCGTACGTTTTACGCGCGCCGATATCTGCTATTTTTTATAACGTTATAACGTATTTTTTTTTCGGTTTTAATAATAATTTCGTAAATACCTTAAATTAAAAAAAGTTAATTACGGGATTAACGTTATGCGTATAAATTATCCTTATTATTATTATTATCATTATTATTAAAAGTAAAAGTTTTTTCTATACCTAACGTATATATTACGCGTTTTATAAATTATTAAACGTATTAACTCGTAATCGTAACTATTAATAATAACAATAATAATCATAATAATAATAATAATCATAATAATAATAATAATCATAATAATAATAACATAAATATTTATTATTCCTGGGTAACTTTAAATTTACTGATGGCAATCGTAAATACCTTCCCGTATTTAACGTACCGCGGTTACCTACGTTCGTAAAGCTTACGCCGCGCGTACGCAAGCCGCTGCCGCTGTCGAAGCTGCTACCGTTATGGTAAACTTTATGCCGGAGCTCGAACCGGAGCCAAAGCCAAAGCCCAAGGGTCCGTTTGCTCCCGATCCTGCCGCAAAACCTTTTACCCCGGCGCGTCCGCCGCGTTAACGTCCCGCATAAAACGCGCGGCGTGCCGTACCGTATAAAAGCTGCCTACGTTTTACGCTTTCGAACCGTTTTACCGGAACGTATTACGACGTTACCGTAAGTAATCGCTATTAACGTTACGTTTCGAATATACCTACTATTTAATATATATATTTACTTACTTTTTAAAAACTTTTTTTTATTAATTATTAATCGTAACTATATTTTAATCCGTCCGTTCGTTATCCGCTTAATTACGGCTTTCAAAGTTAATAATCGTCCTGTCGTAAGTGTTTTTTATAATTTATACGTTTCGAGAAACGTATTAATTACGTAATAAAAGATTTACCGTTTTCGCGCCGTTATACGCGTTTTCCAAAAAGGAAAAACCGGAAACGAAAAAAAAAGCAAGTAAATACGCCTCCCGGTATTCTTACCGCTATACGTAAGCAAATACTGGCCTTTATTAAGCAAATCCTTGATTTGCTTTTACCTTAATAATAATAATAATAATAATATTTTTTTTAAAAAAAGTTAAAAAAAGTTAACCCCGAAAGTTTTAGACTTAATAAAATTTTAATAATCCGTTATATACTTACGATTTCCTAAATATATTTATTATAAATCTTATAGATTAAAAAATAACTTAAAATATTCGAATTATTATTTAAAAAAAGCTTTTATTAAACCGTTAATAAGTATTTACGTTATAAATAAATAAATTACGTTAAATATTTTCCGGCTTTATTTTTAGCGAAATTATATATTTTACGTATTTACGCAACGCAATTAAATAATAATCTTTTCATTTTTACTTATGGTTAATTTAATCGTTTATTAATTATTATAAAAAATTTCCTAAGTTTAAACTTAATTTTAATTTTAAATCTTAATATAAACGTTTAAAAATTATAACTTTTTTAACCGTATATTTTAACGCAAATAATTTAACCTTTATTATAAAGATTATTATTATTACTTAGCAAATTACCTTTTATATGATTAGTTTTCCGAAAAAGGTTATTATATAATTTAAAAGAAATCGCCGTATTTTAAAATCGTTTATAAATAATACGTTTTTTACGATTAATAAAACCTAAGTTATCCCGTTCGTACCCGCGTATATAATCGTAAGAAACCGTATATAAAATAAATAACGAATTATTTTATTAACAGTTTTAATATATTTAATTAATAAATTACTTAGAAACTATAATAACAAAAATATAACAAAAGTTACGTTTAAACGGATTATTATTATAATATATAAAATAAAACATATACGTTTTTAATAACTTTTAATTTATTTTTTAAAACTTATTCCGTTATTAAATACAAATTTTTTTAATTTTTTTAGAAAATTAATAATATAAAAATGTTTTTTATTAACTTGAAACAAATTACGATCTTTTCGATATAAAAGTTATAAGTTAAAATAATTTACCGTTTTAATTTATCCTAGATTACTTAAATACTTAAAGACTAACTTATTTCGCCTTAATTTCTAAGTTCGTACATTTCTTTAATTTAAAAATTAATTTATTAACTTCGCATTAATATTTTCGGTAATAAAAGAATAATAAATCGTTTACGAAAAACATAAAAACGATTATATATTATTCGTCATACAATAGGTACGGCTTTTTTAAGAATAAAATAAACCCTAATTTTTATAAAATAAAGGAAAATTCCCGCTATTATAATAAAGGCGCATTTTTAAGCCTATATAAGGCGCTTTCGAATTCCGTATATATTCCGTTTCCTTTTTAAATTCTTTTAAGAAAACGCAGGGTATTATAAATTATCTTTTACGGAAAGCGTTTAAAGAAGCTATTATTACGTCGTATTAATAAGTTTCTAAGTTTTGTTTAGCAATTATAATTATAACGGTTTTAAAGGACTTAGTTATAAATATAACAACGTACGTATTAATAATCGAATCGGCTTCCTTGAAATTATTATATATATAAATACGTAATTTATAACGTCTTAGCTAATTATTTTTATGGAATTTATATATAACGTCTTACACATATAAGCGAATCACACATATAAGCGAATCACTTTTCTAGCCTTCCGCAGCAACAAATTCAAATAACATAACCATAACATACTAAATTAATTCAAATTAATCGGATACTTTTTCGCTAAACGTATTTACAGCTTTTTTACAAGTACTCGCATTATGTCCGGGCTTACCGCAAACGCCATATTTCCGTTCCTTCGTCTTAACCCTCTTACGACGACTGCCTTTAGCCGCCGTTAGTTGCATTTTTTTACCACCCCTTTCCTTCTCGGCTAAAAGAGCTTATCCTTTTTATATAATAAGTGTTCCTCCTTTTTGGAAACGTTTATTTTTGGTCCTCCGATATTTGCTTAAGATATAATTCGTTTCGCGTAATTAAACGTTTTTTTTCCGAAAAAGAACGGTTTTATATAAAAGTAACATATAACCTTTTATTATAAGACCAGCCGATTTAATTATTTTTATCGGGAAATTACTTTAGTAATTTTTAAACTTTTTTTATAAGTAACGTTCTTATTTTATTACTTTACGGATATTTTTAAAGATTTTCGCGGGCGGGAAAATAAAACCAGCAAAAGTAAAAAAAAAAAAAAAAAAAAAAAAAAAAAAAAAAAAAAAAAAAAAAAAAAAAAAAAAAAAAAAAAAAAAAAAAAAAAAAAAAAAAAAAAAAAAAGAAAAAGAAAACCGTCGGTATAAATATAACTAAAGAAATTTTTAAATCGGATAAAACGTTGTTAAAATCGAATAGAATAAATCCAGCTTTTTAAAAGCCGGATTTGATATTATCGGACGTTATAACAGCTTTAAATGCGTTATAAAAGCTAAAAAGAAATTTTTCTTTCGTAATATAAATATAATAACGTTATATTAAATTCTCGATATATAACGAATAAACGCACTTTAAAATAAAAACGCAAGATACGTCGAAAAGTTAAAACCGATAAAAAAATAAATATGCAAAACGTAATAATATCATTATTCCCGCAATATTTTTCGAATTTTATCGAATAATAATTTTCGTAGCCGTCGAAAATAAAAAAATATTTGGTTTCTTTCGTATGCGTTTGAATATGTTTATCGAAATATTAAATTTATTTTAAACTTAATTCGTTTATTATCCAGTTATTATAACTAATATCAACTTTTTAATCGGCTAATAATAAGTTATCGTAATACCAAAAACTAAGATAAAAATGTTTTCACTAAAATAATAAATAACGGTAAAACCTAACCTTACGAATTAATAGTTTATATAACTATAACTTATTCCCGATTCCTTTATTACGCTTATTTAAATTTTCTACATTTTTTAATACTTACAATTACCATGCCCGATACCATAAAAAACCCTATCAAAAAGCCCGTTTCGTCGAAGTTATAAATATCCTTTTTTGCGATACCATACTTTACGATTATAACCCGAATAAGCTCGAACTATTTGCGAAATATTTCTGGATTTTCGCATAATACCCTTTAATAATCGATTTTTCGATTTAAATGCGTTTAAAGTTTCTTTTACCATTTAATAAAATTCGACGCCCAGTTAATTCCGACGCGTTCCGTAACGCGCTAAACAAGCAATATATTAGTCATATCTTTAACGTATTAAAGCCGGATAGGAAACGTTCACGTATTTAGGTCGAAAATTCGGTCGACAATCGATTTTTCTTCGGTCGGTATTAATCTTTACAAAGGAAAGATAATATCGATTCGGGCGCATTTATCGTTAAAACGGTATATTAAGGTAGAATATGGAATTTTATAAATAAAACCAAGTTTTTTATAATTAAGTTTTGGGTTTCGTTTTTTAGCCTGAAAAGTTAAGTTTATTCTTACTTCTTTTATAAGGCGTTTTATAATATTGGTGTTAAGAAATGAACGATTAAGGATAGGTAGTTAAAATGGCTAAAAAAGTAATTCGCTCATATGTGTGATTCGCTCATATGTGTGAGACGTTAAATACTTATTTTAATACAATTAATTTAAACTTAATTTATATAATCGGTATTTCCTCTTATATATCGCGCTCCGTAAGCGCCTTAAATCTTTTTAATATCCTTTTTAAAGACGTTATTTAAAAACTACTTTTCGAAATCCTTTTAACACTTCGGTAGCTTAACTTCCAATTAATCCTTATAAATCTTAAGTTTATTTAATATAACGTTTAACTATTTAGCTTACTTTTATAATATTTTTACTGTAATTATTATATAAAGGGTATATAACTTTTTATATCTTTATTTTGTTATATATTATAATAACGGAAATAAATAAATAATATCCTTTTAATTTCGATTTAAAATTAAGTAAATTTTATTACTTTTAAAAATTACGGTAACGTTTACCGAATAAGCGTTATCGTTTACGGTACTATTAAGGTTTTCCCGCTTCCGTAATCTTTTATTTTTACGAATAAATACTTTTAATTATTTTTCTTTACCTTTTTTAGATTTACGAATACGAAAAGTAAAGCTTTCTTAATTACCGGTCCTTTCCTTATTTATTAAAATCCCGAACTTAATTTTAAATAAAGGTTAATAAGTTAATTTACTTCTGAGCCTTATTAAATACATTTCCCGAAAAGCTTTTTTACGATATTTTCCTTGCAAACAGCTTACGAAAATTCCGTAGGTTTAATGTGTTTAATCAATAATTAAGGCTTATTTCTTTAAGCGCTTTTTTAAACCTTACTTTCCGGATCAGGAATATTTTTAAAGGTTAGAAATTTACGATCAACTTTAGCTTTACCCGTAAGCTCCTTTACCCCTAAGTTTTAACCTTCCGGTTAACTACCCGTTAGGTTTTTAAGTTTAAAAATAAAGCTTTCGGCGGTTTTTAAAGTACTATAATTATTATAAAGGGCGTTTTATGCGTTAATTATATTTAAAACTGGAATTTTTAAGAAGTTTTTTTTAAATCTTTTTTATAAGCTTTCGGCTGATAATTAAGGCGAATATTTTTTCTTTTCCTTGTTTAGCTAATAAAAAATTTTTCCGTTAAAATTAACGTTACGTATGGTAATGATGGTACGAAATTTAAGTACCCATATTGAATAAATATTAGAAATTCGGTATCTTATTAAATAATTAATATAAACTTTCGGTCATACTTTAAATATTCGCCTTTTTCTTTTAACTTTTCGAATTTTTATTAACGGATACGTTCGTACGTAATATATAAAAATCCCGGATTAATTAAGTTTAAAATTTACGGTAATAGCGTTCATAATAACGGGATTATATTAACGGAAATATTGCTTAAATTAACGTATAAGTACCTTATTAAGTAAGAACAAATCGTACGCATAATTCGGGCTTATATTATATAACTATATTACAACCTTTATTATTTTAAATTGACGGTTTTTAAAGAAATTCGTGTTTAACCTTATTCGAAAAAGTTTATTAATTAACTTTTAGCCTATTCGCTTAATCTTTTTATAGGTTTTTTAATATATAAAAAAGTTATTTTAAATTTGATTTTTTCCTTAATATATTATGCTTAATAATTCGTAAATCCGTTTATTACGATTATTTTAATATTAATATCCTGCTTAATTTTATAAATAAGAAATTTATATTACTTACGTACTTAATGTTTGAAATCATTAATAAAACGGAACGTCGTTTTTCCTAAACGATTAGCTATTAAAATAGCGAAGAACCTTTTATTATATTCGTTTTTAATTATCAAAAGTTACTTTAAGTTATCGAACTTTATAAGATAATCGAAATAATTTCATATAATACGTTAAAAAGGTTTAAAAATTCGGCTTTCGAGTAAACGTTTTAAAATTATTTCGAAAGCGTATGTATAAGCATAATTTTTATATTCCAAATATTTCGTCCTTTCGATAATAACGTTTTTAACGTTTTTAACAAACGCTTTTAACGCTTTACTATTACAGTTGGGGGGTACCGTAATAACTTTAGTATATATGTAGCTATAAGTACTAAAATAATTACCATAATTACGATCATTCCGTTAATCTTTTATGCCCTTAACGTTACGGTATGGTGCAACCGTAATATAATGATCGTATAACGGCGGGTAACGTCTTAATGCTAGATTCGACCCTTAAATTAACCGTTGCTTAGAAGGTTTTCCCGGACGCATACGGGGTAATACGGGGTAAACCTTAAAGGTTAGGTATTCCGCCAATCCTTTGTACCCCTAACCTTACGGTATGGTACAACCGTAATATTTAAGTTTTAAATGCCCAAACTTAAGGTATTAAAGTTTCTTTATTTTTTTATAAAGCCGTAAAGGATTTTTTAATTACTTTTACGGCCTTTTTTTTTTTTTTTTTTTTTTTTTTTTTTTTTTTTTTT
>QJNU01000417.1:0-68180 GCA_004154915.1 Monosporascus ibericus | reverse complement strand
ATTTAAGTTGATTTAAGGTGTTGTGGTTGAGTTATTTGGGTGCATTGCTGGGAAGTGCCAAAAAGTGATTCGCTCATATGTGTGTCTCGCTCATATGTGTGTCTCGCTCATATGTGTGGGATGTTATATTTTTACGAGTGTGTTTTTAATTTACGATTTCTTTAAAATATAATATTTATATTAAGATAAAATATATATATTTATTATAAGGGGAACTGAAGCTGTTATATCTTTAATGTTTTAAACAAATTTCAAGATTAGATAATAATATATCCGGTTTTCGAATATATACTTCGTAAAGTAGTTCTATGTGGCTTTTTATAAGCTAATCGGATTAAGCCCTGCTGTAATTAAAAATAATATTAAAATTTATATTAAATATAATTCCTCTATACGTTAAACCGATAACGTTTGAAAATGGCGTATAATGAAAATTTATATTATACGTATTATTTCAGTTCGTAATCTTTAAAGACTTTATTTCATATATTTATATATTAAGAGTACGTTTATATAGCGCTTGTAATATGCGTACGCTTATCTTTTTAATAATTAATAAGATATAAAAAGTTATTATTTAAAAAGTAATATACAAACGTTTAAGTAGTCGCATAAAAAATACTTCTTATAATAATAATTCTGTAAGGGAATAGAAAGGACTAGCCACTCCGCCACATGATCCAAAAGATCAGCAGTTCCAACGCCAATTGGCGTTGGAAGTCCTTGTCCGCACTTAAGTAGAGAACCCCCGCGGTTATTCCCTTACAAATTCTTAAATATAATTATTTATAATTTTATATAATTTCTTACTTTACAACAACCGTTTTAAAACTGGCGTAAATATTACATATATGTACATTATTAGCGTTATATTTTATAGTGATAATTTAAAGCTCGGTTAAACGGCTGGTTCGCGGATTAGTTATTATATTAATAAATAGTTCCTAAATCAACTACGTATTAGTCGGCTTCAAAGTGAGGCTCTATGTGACTGAGATATACAATCTATCCTATATGTAAAAACTATTGATCAATTATCGTGTTCGAAGATACTGGGTATATAGTATTTATCGTAGAAATTGTATTATAGAATAATTTTCTGTGTATTTAGCAGAGCCTGAAAAATAAGACTTGAACCTATATCAACCTTGTATAATTTATAAATTGATTAATTTTAGTCATAGCGCTAAAAGAATACGTAGCTATCCGTATTTTAATATAACTGATATCGTAATTTCTTTTAAGAGTTTCGTCTTTCAGTTATAATATACGTAATATTACTGTTAGCCTCGCTATAAATGATAGGTTAGTAGTTTAAGCAAGGGTGAAGTTATTTAAAAAATTTATAAATCGTTTTCGCTATATTGTAAGGTTCGTCGCCCCTGGGACCGCCTTTAATAGAAAGCGGAAGGTGTATCATAATATATTTAGTAATAAAAAGGCGTTTTATAAGAGGGAGATCATAGGTAAGCGGGTTGCATTACGTTATTATTATATTATTATTATAACTTGGTACGTATCCGGTTATAAGTAATTGCCAAAAAAAAAATGCGATATTGGAAAGGCTTGATATAATTAGATAATATACTTGAAACTTTAGTCTTCTATTACAGAATAGTAGAGATAGGTCGTATATAAGGCCTATAGAAGCAGGTAGCTGCCAAAGGGTGGTAAGAAAAATAAAATATAGCCGGGATGGAGTGACTCTTACAATGGGACTTAAGCGCAGCCTTATAATATCGGCTTATTATTTCCGACGAGGTATAGGTAGCATACGTAACCCTGAATTAATATTCAGCTTAAATTAACTCTATAAAATATATTTTCGAATATATTATTATCGCTTTATTAACTTGTTCTATTAATTATCGTCTGCTACTACTACATAGGTATGAAAGGCCCGGTATAATATTCGCATCGTATATACTTTTTATTAATTATATAGGTTTATTTAATAAGATATTTATAGCTTTAAACTAAATTTATAAATAGTTTTAACAGTAATTAACTTCTTTAATTTCTTATATAATTATTATTATAAAACTAAAAAGGTAGTTTTAATTAAAGTCTTTATAATATGTCTCAAAATACGCCTTTTAATATATTAATACGCCTTAACGCGCTCAGTAGTCGGCCCCGTAACGTATTTTATAATACATTTTTAATATACCTCTCGCCACGTTTTATACCGTACGATAGAACGTATAACGCCGGAGAAACAATAAATACCTGTTTAAATAAAAGTGCGGTTTTTTATTACTTTATTTATTAGCCGCTTTTAATTCGTAGAAAATTAAATAATATTAATTTAAACGTATTAAAAGGTAATAAATTATACATGATTTAATAGAAGATATATTAATATAACGTTTATAGTAAGACTTTATATGATATATACATTTATTAAAAATTATAAAGGTAAATAACGGGAAAAAAAAAGTTAATTTAAACTAAGTAGATATAGTATAGCTATTTTCTGTATATAATTATTACGAGGTGTTGAAAATAGTCAGTAAGCTTGTTTCATCCGCTAGCTTATATAGTGCTGTATAAGCATTTATATTTTGTCGAATTTTCGCTTACGTGAAAAATATTATTATATTAAAGTACAATATTCCATAGTGTACTATAGAAGCTATATCACGTATTGCGAAAATACCTATAATATAATCCTTTTTATTTTGTTATTACTATATAACGTTGTGAAAATAATTCGGTTAGAAATGTATAGTTCGTATGAAACGGAGTTTACCGAGACTTTTACACTCCACTATACGTTATGTGTTGACTATAATGTCTCTTATATACTATATCCCTATCTCCTAAAACCCACGGACATGCGTTAAGATCTGTTGTAGTCTTCGCAAAGCCCCTGTTGTCGAAGAGGCGGCTTGTTCATTAGACTTAGACAAGGCCGTCAGCTCCTCACGGGCTTCTCCCACCAGGGACGTTAGATCTCCCCACACATCGTCAGTATAGCTCGATAGAACATCTTGCCAGTGGTTAACCCAGGTGGCCCTGGCCTCCCCAGGATCCGATGTCCCCAGGTGTCTTGAGACATCTACATCCCGCCAGGCGCCGCTCAACATGAAATCTGGGAAGAAATTCAAGGTGTCCTCCCAGTCATCCCTTGCTGGCTGTTGCCTCCATTGCCCACCATCCAGAAAAAGAGCACGTCGCAGCGCCGCTTGCTCCTCTGTAGACAACGGGATTTTGGAATCTTCATCACCCATTTGGCTATATCCGGAGTCTAGAAATTCTGCCACTTCTGATCCATCTTCTATCCGGTCAGCTCCCTGTCCACCAGCCTGCTCACAGAGCCCTTGTCGCGATTCCCGAATGCCCAGCGATTCTAATGTATCGCCGACCGTAGTGTGCATTGTAGGGCCCAGCGTGCCCGTGTCATCTAGAAACGCTGAAAAGCCGGGTTCGTTTGCTGTGCCGGCACCAGCTCGAGTAGTCCTAAACCGCGTCTCGTAATCTGCTGCAGCAGTGTTAGGCTGGCTGGTTGAGGCATCAGCTGTGGCCCTGCAATCCTTGAATGGTGTAGCTGTGGACATTCCACCTTTGCTGGCGGACAGGATTTCCGTCATATCTGCTCTCGTAGCATGGCCTGCAACGAGGTCTTTAGCCAGTCGAGTTGTCGACGAAGCTAGACGGGAAGTGATGGAGTTGGAGTCCGATGCTGCCTCCACGGAGGCGGAATAACCGCTTGGTTTGGGCTGCATTGAAAGAGAGGTCACCGTTTCCTTCCCCTTTCCCTTTGCACTTCCTTGTGCTTCTTGGTTGATGTTGTTCCAGGCCATCTCGGGAAGCCCCTGATTAAAAGTGCGATCTTGAGGGGGTTGCCGTTGTAATCAGCGTCACAAAATAGTCTGCGATTCCTGGTTGCCACGCAGGATGTTTGATGAAGATATGGTATAGCAATGAGCACTATGTCTGCCAGAAAGGGGCAGTTGTAAGAGACCGCCAGGAGGAGATTTCAGCACGCTAGCTGTACTGTAGGCCTCACCAGGATCCAGATTCGGATCTGAAGTTTGAGAATACATGACAGGCGCAGACGCCCGAGGCCGAAGTCGGGAATGCTCGGATGTTCTCCTTCAAGGTGGGTGTGAAAGGCTACATACATGTATGCATCTATCGACTCTAGGCATACGAGGTCCAAAGGCGGTTTAGATCGAATAAAGCCGGCAACAAGAGCCTCAGAAGTTGTGAGTACATGTACATGTTTAAGTACCGTAGCTACCTACGAAATCGACATATTGTAAAACATACTAGGTATGTGAGTATCTAGGTATGTGAGTATCTAGGTATGTGAGTATCTAGGTATGTGAGTATCTAGGTATGTGAGTATCTAGGTATGTGAGTATCTAGGTATGTGAGTACCTAGCCAAGCTTGCTACTCACTCTCCTGCGAAACTATAACATCCCTATAAGGTATCAGCTTTTGTAAGAATCTGGCCGACCGAAACAAAATCCGGGCGTCTAAGATGTGGAGAGATACCGCCCGAGTATGTTAGACTTATCCATCATAGGTAGTATATGCGGGGACCCTCATCATACGGCAGAATTGCAGCTTCCGGATTATGTACTTATGTATAAAAGCATGTACATTAGGGGTTATGTACAAATCGGGTCCACTTAGTTTCCGAACACCCCCCTAATTTATATATTAAATCTTCAAAAATTAATATCTTAACAATAATAACAGTTATTAATAATTTGTTTTCTGTTTTATGTACAGGATTTAATACTTGATAGGGCCGTATTTGTCAGCTAGCTGGGGGGTGCGTAGCGCACCCCATATACGGAAAGGTCACCTACTGATCGGCTTATACATGTTCCGTGGCTAAGCTACTTAACGCTGTACGTGTGTAATAATATACGTATCTAGCCTAATATAATAACATAATTAATATTCTTTATATCTGACAATTAAAAGTTTTATTCGCTTAATTCGCGTAAATATTAATTAATTAGTTATTATTAAGATAATATAAGTTATATATTAGTAAACATTATTAATATATTTTAATAATAATAATAGCCACCGTATATTTGGTATTTTAAATTATTTATTAAGAACTTAAAAATTAGAACCGTTTTAAAAGCGAATTTTAATTTAAAACGTACTCGTTTAATATTTAGGATTTTATTAATTTTAATTAATTACGTTCGTAACTTATTAAATTTATAAAACCCGATATAATTTCATATCCGAAAAAATAAGTTCGTTTTTAAACGCGAAATAATACCTCATTTTTCGATAATATATTCGAAAACGTGGACTTTATAAGTTATTTTATAAACGTTTTTAAAATAACGATTAAAAGTAAATAAATTTATAATTAGGAATTTATAATATATATTTATAAAAATTAAAAATACGATATTTTTCATAAAGGTATTAATAATTTTATAAAATAAAATTTAAAATCTATATTTTTAATGATTAAAAAAATAAGGCTTTTTTTAAGGAAGAACTTGTAAAAATAATACGTTAAGTTAATTAAGTCCGGTAAAATATACGACGGTAGGTTATTAATTAATATTTAACGAAAATATTACGAAAAATTAAAATAAGTTTCGAAATTTAGTAAAAAGTTAAACGAATAAATCGTAAAATAATAAGAGATTATAATTTAAAGGTAGCGATATAATATATCAAAAACGAATATAATAATTATATAGGTTAACGATTTATATATAACTTTAACTTTTATCGTAAAAACTTAAATAATAACCTTTTAAATAATAATAATAATAGAAATCGATAATAATATAATTAATTATTAAAAAGTAATAATTAATTTCTTAAATTATTAAGTTATAATTTATTAATTATTTATATCGAAAAACGTTAAAATAACGTTTTTTACGTTTTATAAAAATTCCGCAAATTTTATTAATTAAGATAATCCCGATTTAAAAAAATTTAAATTTATTCACTTTTAATTACGAAAAGAAATTTGGATATAAGGGCCGAAACGAAATAATCGTAAAGGTTTTTATACGAACCGAAACGTTAATAAGTAAAAACGTTAAAAGTTAAATATATAAGATATATAATATAAAACGTATTTAAGTAGTTATTATAAATTAACTTAATACTTTTATATATTCCTTAATAAAACTTTAAAAGGTTTCCGATTTAATAAAAGTTTAAAATTATTTATTCGAAATTAAATAATTATGAATTAATTTTTAAAGAAAAAAAATAACCGCTTATCGAAAATTATAAATAAGTTAATTATAAAAATATTTTTTTTTTTAAAAAAAGATAAATTTTACCGTATTTTTTAATTATTAATTAACGTAACGTTATAAAGGTTTGTTTTACTTTTTAAAGAATTTATTTATTTTAAATTTAAAGTTTACGATATATATTTTTAACCTTATTAATAAGTTCCTAAATTTTAAATTAACCGTATAAATTAACGGAATATATATAAATAATAATTTTGTTTCGATTAAAAAATACGGAAAGGTTAATATGTTATTTTAAAACTTTAACGGTATAAAAGCGATATGGCTTTATAATATGGTTTATTACGAAAAATTTATATACAATTTAATATTATTTTAATGACTTTAAAAAAACGTTATTAATAAAATACTCGAAAACTTAAGAATTATATTTAAAATAAGGATAATTAAATTATAATTACGTTAATAAATAAATTTAATTAATTTATTATCGAAAATATTAACGTAATTATTTTTTATATAACTTTTATAATTTATAAATAAAACGGTAACTTATAAACGAAGAAATTATTACGTATAAATAACGGTATTATATAATACTTACGTTTAAATTATTTAAGCCCCGAAATAATTACTTAATTATAATTTTATATTAAAAAAGTCCGATTAAAAGGTTTTATAATAATTAAATATTAAGTATGTAACAAAATAAAGGCGAAAAAATAAATACGTCGCGAACTTCGAAAAAAGAGTATCCTAATTAGGCTAGAAAATCGCCGTCGACTTTATTAATTTCGAAAAAAAACCTTAAAAATATAAATACCTTATATTTATTACCGATAAATACTTAAGTTTTATTTAAAATACCTATTTAAAAAATCGAAAGTAAAATATATTAATTATAACGTTTGGATATTTTTTAAAACCTTTAAAATATTAAAATAAAAATTTCTTATAAATAATTAAATACGATAATAAAATTTTTAAAAATTATTAATTTAGAAATATATTTTAATCGTTTTCTTTTAATATCAAACTTAAACCTTTAATATTATATATTTAAACCTAAAACGGGAATATAAAACGTTTAAAGGATATAATTTAAAAAAACAATTATAATACGAAATAACGTTAAGTTATTAACGTTTTTAATTATATATATCTTTAAAACGGTAATATATTTATATAATCGTACTTTTAAAAAGATTTTTAGGTAAATTTTATATAAAATTTATTATATTTATTTAATGTATAAAAATAACGTTATAATATTAAATCGGAAACTTTAAAAAACCTATTTGCGTACTTATAGTTATATGGCCTACGTTATAAGGATTACCGCCATAAAGAAAAAATAAAGGTTTTAAAAGTTAAATCTTAAAATATAAATTAAGTTTTTCGACGGTTACCGATTAATAAATATTTACGAAATTTAAAACCTATTAACGAATAAAATTATCGTTATTTAAAACGTATAATTTAACGAAAAGATTACCTTTTTTAATAATAGTAAAAACCTTAAAAACGATTTCCTTTATATTACGAAAAATAGATTATAAATTTTGCTTTAATAAATAAAAATACCTAATTAAGTTAATAATTACTTAATATATATTTAAAAAAAGAATAAAAATCTAAACGGAATTTAATTACCAGCTAAATCGAAAAAACAATTTTAAGGTAATATAAATAAATAAAATATACGGAATAAAAAAATAAACTTATTTGTATAAAATTAATTATTTTTATACGACCGCTTTATTTAGGCTATTTTCAACCTTTAAACTATTACCGTTATTAACGTTTATATTAATAATTATTATAATTATTACGCCGGCGGAAATAATAAAAATAACCTTAAATTTCCGTCCTTTTATTTAATATAAAATAACGGTAAAAAACGAAAATACCTTACGAGTTATAAATATAAACTTTCTGTATGTTCCGAATCGAAAAGGTATTATTAAAAACGACTATAAAATTTTAAAAATCGTATTTAATATAAAATAAATAACTTATTTTATAAATATACGTAATAACCGGCCGGTAAGTTATAAAAGTTTAAAAAAATTAAAAACTCAAAATATACGCCGCCTTAATCGGAAAAGCTTTAATATATTAAAAATAAAAACGTTACTTAAATTATTAAATCGGATATATAAGCGAAACTTACCGTTACTGCCGTAAGGTTATAAAAAACTAAATATATATCCGTTAAGGGAAATATTTCGTAACGTTAAAGTAGTTTATTTACAAAATTATAAAAAAAAAAGTTTTAAAAAACCATTAGCTAATTATTTACTAAAGGAAAATAAGTATTAAGATATATATAAATATACATTTATAAGTTTAATAAACATAATTAACTTTAAAAATATAAGGTCCGTTTCGTTATACGAAATAATTAACAGCTTAAAAACGTATATAAAAATATATACGCATTTATATTTATTAAAAGGTCGTTTCGAACTTTGATTGTTATTATAGCTAAATTTAACCTAAAACTTAAATAGTATAACGTTATAAACGCTTTTATTAACGCGAATTTACCTTATAAAATATATATAAAAACGCCCTTAAAATACTTATAACGTAATAAAATATTCTTAATTAAGAAGGTATTATATTAATAAAAAAATCGCCTTTATTTTAGTAAAAGGATTTTATTAACATATTTAAAATTTTAAAACTTAACCCCGTTTTTTACGAATTATGTTATTTTTTTCGTTAAAGGGTATTTTTGTTTTTTTACGTCGACGATATAGTTATTACGTATAATAAAAAATATTAAAACTTTATTAATTAATTAATTTAATAAATATAAAAATAATATATGTTTATAAATAATAAAAATATATAATAATCTTTTAAAATTAAAGTAATTAAAAATAAACGTAATAAAAAAATAATTATTTTAATTTAATTTTATAAATAAATTAATTACCTTAATTATTAAAAAAAGTTTAAATAACCTTTTAAAAACGTTAATAATAAACGTTAAGGTATTATTAAATCCTGATTTAATTTATCCAGGCTTAATTAATAAATATTAAAAAAATTCGGTTTTATTTTATATATTATAATTAATACGCAACTTAATATATTTTTTATAATATCCCGAGTTTTACGATTTAATTAAAACTTTAATAACGTATAATATAACGTTATTAATAAAATTATATTATATTTAATCGGTATTAAAACGTTAACGTTATAATTTGATAATAAAGATTTAATAAATACTTAAAATAACGCTTTTTTTACGGATAATATAAGTAATCGAAAAAGTTTTTAAATTTATATAATAAAGTTTTTTTTTCTTAAAAAATGGCGGGCAAATAAATAAGATATAATAATTACTTTTATAATCGAAACGAAATTGTTATTTTTTACGTAAATGATTAAAAAACCTTTATTTAATTTTCGACTAATTAAAAAATTAAAAGCCGGTTTTAATATAAAACCGTTTAATATATAATACGATAATGAATAAATTATACGATTAATTAATATTAATATCGCATTTTTATAAATAAAGTTAAGGTATATAAATATATATAATTATTAACTGCGAAAAATAACAAAAAAGAACTTAATTAAAGTGGATTATACGCTTATAAGTAATATGCTAGTTAATAAATTAACTAAAGCCTTATTACGAAAAGCTTTTAAGAACTTTAAAAAGTAATTAGGATTAATAAATATTATAAAAGCTTTAAATTAACGGAAAAAAGCTTTAAAGGTTATTTTAAATAAAAAATTAGTTAATTAGGAGGATTTAATCGCCGGAGGAAAGGTGGAATAAATAGTTATGACTTTAGGAAATGATAAAATGTAACGATTAACGCCGTAAAGACTTTAAGGCGTTAAAGGGGTATGTCAGCTAGCTGGGGGGTGCGTAGCGCACCCCATATACGGAAAGGTCACCTACTGATCGGCCCATACATGTTCCGTGGCTAAGCTATTTAACGCTGTACGCGTGCAACAGCACACGTATCTAGCCTAATACAATAACACAACTGATGTCCCCTATATCTGACAGTACTTGTTTCTTTTAAGTAAATGCAGCCGTTTAGGCATAGTTATGGCCAACTTGTAAAAGAGATGGGGTTTTAAATCCCGCCATTCTGCCTCGATGGCATATTTCATTTCGGTAGCAGAACGGAGTCTGTGCTTTCGCCTACTTAATCGTACCTTCAAAATACGTCATTTTTTTTATTGGAGAAAGATCAGGGCTTTGGGGCGGCCACACGGCATAGGTAATCCCTTAGGCCTTTTTGGTTATAGCAGCAAGCTTTTTATAGTAATACCGAGCGCCATCTTTTTGTAATACGACTTTAGGGCCGTATTTAGTTTTTATCCGTTGCCAGAATGGAATATAATGGGGTATAAGGATTTTGTCAAGGTACGAATGTTTATTTATACGGAAGTCCGAATCGAAGGTAATAAGGGGTCCCTTTTTAGGGCCTATAAAGCATCTTTATACGCCAACGGTAATACGTCCGCTTTTGAACGAAGGCTTTAAATATTAGTCGAGGTATTTTTCGTTTTTGCTGCGAGTAACGTATACCGTACGGCTGTCGTATCCGATTTCGAAGGTAATTTCGTCCGATTAATACCAAAGTATCCAAGTGGCGTTTTTGTAGGTGACATAAAACGTATGACGTTTCTTTTTATTCTTTGGTAAAATCTAGGGCTTCTGCCGGGCCTTACGCCGGGTTTTGCTAGTTAATTTGAGTGCATGGCGGACCGTATTCCTATATAGCTGGACTTCGGATTTGTTTGGCGTTTTTAGGGCTTCGAAAGGTGCGCGACGTTCTTTAACGGCAGCCCGTATAAGTTTTCGAACGACTCGATTTGTTACTTTAAAGGGTTGGCCCGGTCTAGGTCTCGATTTGAAGGTAATAGGACGTTCGACGGCTTCATGTTTTTTGCAGCGGTGGATGGTATCATGGACCGTCGATTTTGGGACGTTTTTAAGGCGCGCAATTTCCGAATACGTATGCCGGGCGCAATATAAGGCCCAAATAGCTGCACGTTTTGTCTGAGATAATTCGCGCCGTTTGGTTTTGGGTTGATCAACCATTGGAATGAATAGCGTTATGTTATGTGGCCCGAATGACCCATACAAAATGGGTGGTAGTGGTGGGAAATGTGGCATTTAGGGGCTGAGTGGGGAGGAAATTCGTTCGGAAACTAAGTGGACCCGATTTGTACCGAAGATCGTAAGCGCTGGCACGGTAAGATTTCGTCTACCGACTACGTTCATATGTATCTAGGTACTCTGACGTCACACAGGCCATTTATATTGTTCATATTTCACTAAGCAGGTAGCTTATACATAAAACCATAATGATATATAGCTGATAAATAATATTAAAAAATTATACTTAATATTACTTTATTCTATTATTAAAAAATAATCTTTTAAAAGATTTAAACTTAGTTATATTTTATAAGAGAGTAAAAGATACTTAATTATTAAAAATAATTATAATTATACGTTAAAAAGTAGCTATTAATACTTTATGTGTTAATGTTTCGTAAAGGCATTAATTGCCCATAGGACACGAAAGCGTCCTATCGCACTGTACCTCTCCGGTCTTAACTGAATGCATCGATACATTTAAATGTTGCTTGCATCACTTCACACCACACAATCCAGAGATGTACCGCACCACTTTTCGGCTCCTCAAAAGTCCCACCAGACCGTTTGCCGCCTAATCTCTAGGTAGCTCACCCTACCTACCTCAGTGCTACTCTACAACATTAGAACCTGATGCTAGCAGCCCTACCTACATCATTTCATAACAATCCCACCAAGTCATCCAAAAGCTTGAGAGCTGCGGCCGGGCCATTCATTTATTGCCAGTCTACTCAGTACATACGTAGGTACCTAAGTACCCATACATACCATACTCGCCATACGCTTATGCTAGGTACGCACGCAACATACCTGATCAACTTGGAACTTGGCCGACCGTTTAGTCTAGACTCTTCCCCCGGTGCGTGCCCGTGGTGTCTGCTCTTTTCTTCCCCTCCCCCCCGCCTGCCCCCCTCTTATCAACGAACAAGCAAAAGCGAATACTCTGATATTCCTACATTCCTATTCCGGCCCAACACGCCTGCCTCTTCAGCAGCGACTGCCAGTGCCGGTACTACCAGATCGACCATCTCGGGTCTCTCCATCAAACCTCACTTCGATCGGTCGACCTACATACTACTATCCGGTTAACCTGCCACTACCGCCCCTGCAAACCCTGTCTCCGTTGTTGCTGCCAGGGCCGAGTGTGGATCGCTGGGTGATATCGATATTAATTGAGCTGACGACATATCTTGGGTTTTCGAGCCTTCCGCCACCAAGCCAGTCCTCCGTTGCATACCTTGTTTGGCTTCCATTAGCATCCGTAACATCATACCTATATCCCGCTCAAGAAAGATCGTTTCGGCGCCTCTAGGCCGGTGAGGGACCAACCTTTTTAAACAGCTAAGGTACTGTCGCTTGCGCGCTTGTATGCCAAACGGCTTTCCCATATCGTACACACAGGGCGATCGCGGGTCGGCCATACACCCTATCCGTTATCCGTTATCCACCACGTCATCCCCCACTCATCGCTTTGCTCATCTTCCCAAGTTTCGCGTCTCGACCTCAATATCGATCTATTTTCCTAGCTGCGACTCTTGACAGCCTACATCTACACGCAAGTCCGTCTGTTTATAACGCTATCGAGTTGAACGGGACGAAGTCGAGTTAGCTTCAACTGTCCTCGGAGACACCGTCACGAATATGGTGGAAGGAGATTCAAACCCTCCCACGTGGAAGTTCACCCAGTAAGTCTACCGAGCTTCCGGCTCTTTACATCCGCTCCCAGGCCTCTCCGGGTGGTCTCTTTCGACCAGCCGGACACATGTCGTTATGATGTTTCGTCTGTCATACTCTGTTCCAGGACTTTTTTTTTTTCAATTATGCCCGCTAGATAGCCTGCCCAAAGCAGCTGGATGACTCACAACTTGCTAACCGCATTTTAGGTGTTTTGGAGACAAGGGAGATGTTGAGGATATCACGGAAGGTGGGTTTGTATTTCCGATCTTACATCGGCCCAGTTTCGTATACTGCCACTGAGCCGTCGGCGCTACTCGAATACTACCATTCGGACCTCCCCTTGCCTGAGCCCCATGCCGGCTGTAGTCAGGCTGACATCGACTTCTTAGCGGACATCATATCGACCGTTGAGTTTGACCACACGGGTAACTACCTAGCAACGGGAGACAAGGGTGGCAGAGTGGTGTTATTTGAGAGGAACGAGACCGTAGGTCCTAGCTCCATGAGGGCTCTCTATGTCCTGAAAGAACCTATTTAACTAACGCCCATGCATTCTACAGAAAAAGACTTGTGAATATAAATTCCATACCGAGTTCCAGTCTCACGAGCCCGAGTTCGACTACTTAAAATCCCTTGAGATCGAAGAGAAGATCAATAAGATCAAGTGGTGTCGGCGCCAGAATGCTTCCCATTATTTGCTCTCTACGAATGACAAGACGATCAAGTTGTGGAAGGTTTTTGAGAAGTCATTGAAGGTGGTGGCAGAGAACAACTTATCTCATGACGTGACGCCCGCCACCAGCACCGGAGCGGGAGGGGGGCCTCCAAGGCCCATTCCTCAGTCCCATTTCAAGAACGCCAGTGATCTAAAGCTACCACGTCTGACTCACCACGATACGGTAGTTGCTGCCGTCCCTCGACGCACCTATGCGAATGCGCATGCCTACCACATCAACAGCATCTCAGTGAACAGTGACGGCGAAACTTTCATAAGTAGCGACGACCTCCGGATTAACTTGTGGAATCTGAACATCCAGGACCAAAGCTTCAACATCGTCGACATCAAGCCCGCAAACATGGAAGAACTGACCGAGGTCATTACTGCCGCCGAGTTCCACCCCTTAAGTTGCAATTGGTTTATGTACGCAAGCTCTAAAGGAACCATCAAGTTGGCAGATATGAGGGAAAGCGCCCTCTGTGATCAACACGCGAAGCGTACGCACGTAATCTCCTCGACCCCCCTTTCCGCCGCCCTTGTAGTCGAACCCGCTTGGTTGTGTCTGTCGAAATTGTTGTGCTAATGTCACCGCTCTAGTCTTCGAGCAAGAGGAAGACCCCTCGTCTAGATCTTTCTTTTCTGAGATCATATCTTCGATCTCAGATGTCCGCTTCTCCCACGACGGTCGCTACATCCTGTCACGAGATTATCTGACGGTCAAGATCTGGGATGTGAACATGGAGCGGCAACCCGTCAAGACGATTCCAATCCACGAGCATCTACGGCCGAGACTCTGTGATACGTACGAGAACGACAGCATCTTTGACAAGTTCGAAGTCGTTTTTTCAGGCGATGCCAAGAATGTCATGACAGGAAGTTATAACAATAACTTCATGATCTACCCGTCGGACCCTGAAAAGGAAACCGAGGTGGTCTTGCAAGCCGACAAGTCCGCCTTCAAGGCCAAGAAAGTTGGCATACCGACGCCTATCAATTCGTCGACCAGCCCTTCGGCCACCAATGGCGGGAAGAAAGGCAGCTCGCGCGCGGGGAGTCCGGGCGCTGGAGCTGGTCAAGGGCAGCGAATGCGCAAGGAGACGGATGCCGATCAGATCGACTTCAACAAGAAGATTTTGCATATGAGCTGGCACCCTTTTGAGGACAGCATTGCGATTGCTGCGACAAATAACGTAAGTACATTGTTTCCACTTCATTTTCCACCCACTAAACTCGGAGTAGCTCTTTGTGTTTTCGGCACTGTAGATGACCTCGGGTCTCGTCAGTGACGCCCAGACCTCGCATGGCCGCCCATCTCGCGTCCGCAGGGAGAACTGCTGTACTTCGACGGAGGACGAGCGGACACTAGTTGTATGGGGCAGCCGACTAGTTGCATCACCAATGTGCGCTGTGTTCAGTCCTGAACTCTCCTAATAGACCGGGGCCAGCTTTTTATGTCTACGGTACGACTGCTACTGCCTTTGGCCACGCAGAGATAAGCGCTATGCAGCAGTGGGAGATGATGCTGGGCTCGAAGATACGGTCAGACGCATATAGGATTCTGGGTTCCAGAGCGGGCCAGATTGTTGTCAAGGAAGGGAAGCGCATCAGAGGTTATGGGGACACCTGGAGGTTTTGCCATCGAGTAAGCGACTTGGCAGGGTGGCAATTATTGTCATGCAACTATGCAGGTGATAGGCCTGCTCGGTGATGTATGATTTACCTGCCAAGGCAGCTTATAGGTAATAAGAATTGTCCAAGGCAGTCAAATTCTGATAGATAGATAGAAGTACCCGGCTATTAATAAAAAAGAAATTAGTAAGCGTATGATTTTAATTTAAAATATTACCATAAGACCAGGTTTAAGTATATATATGACATATAATATATTATTTTATACATTTATATTAAATTTCTCTTAATCTCCTTTATAACATTTAAATACAAGCATTATAAAAACGACGGGATTTTTTTAGAAAAAAACTTTCGAGCGGAATTTGTAATATTTTATACTTATATAAGTACGGCCCGTTTCGATAATAAAAAGTTCCGTATATATTACCTCATCGAGATCAGGCCCTATTTTTGAGATTGTGGCTACGCCTACGGCGTGGTTGTGACTAGGGCTCTTCAAAAACCTGTAGCTCTAAGTACCGACCCATAAAAGACCCATATAAAACCCATAAAAAACATAAACCTTAAAAATAGGGCCTGATAGCAAGTTGTGATTTTTTGGCTTCGTTCTGGGCACTTTCATATAAATTTTTAAAACTTTTTAATTCGAATTTTTTAAAAATAAATTTAATTTAACGTTATTTATTTTATAATTATGAAAAGTTGATATAAAATTAAAATCTTTATTTTCTTATATACATTTAATTTTAATCAAACGCGATTAATAAAACGCGCCCGAAAAAATGGCTGAAAACTCCGTTCTGGGCAAGCCTTTAATCCGGAACGCCCTTATAACTACGACGTAATAACCATAACCCGTACGGCTAAAAAAATAGTTGGACGGGCTTTTCCTATATTAAATTACCTTTGAAAGGTTTATGGTAAAATGTTAAAAATAATGGTTGTTACGTCGCAGTAAGAAGGGCGTTCTGGTTAATTAAGTCCGGATTTTTCTTATGGCTGCGACGTAATAACCACCGGTTGCAACATTTTGCTATGGACCTTCTAAGGATAACTTAGTATGGGAGAAGCCCGTCCAGCTATTTTTTTGTCCGTACGGGTTGTGGTTGTTACGTCGTAACAAGGAAGGCGTTCCGGATTTAATTAACCCTAACCTTTTTACGGCTATAACGTAATAACCATAACCCGTACGAACAAAAAAATAATTAGACGGGTTTTTCCTATATTAAATTACCCTTAAAAGGTTTATAACAAAATATTGAAAGCAATAATTATTACGTCGTAATAAGGAAGGCGTTCCGGACTTAATTAACTTTAACCTTTTTACGGCTACGACGTAATAACCATAACCCGTACGGCCGAAAAAATTGATATACGGGTTTCTCCCATATAAAATATACTTGGGAGACCCGGTACACGATGATGCGACCGGTGGTTGTTGCGTCGTAGCCATGAGGGCGTTACGGTCGCCCATTTCCTAGACCTAAACTTAGCCATATTGGCTGCAATTGCCACCTAAAAAATTGAAAAAATTCCTGTACGTATATGAGCTTATGTTCGACACGTATATAAAGTTTTATACTTATCGGCTTTAATTTGGTTGCGTAATTATTTCTTTTTATTTAAATCTTTGCATTTTAAAAAGAAATGGAAAGAAAGTTAATAATTTTGGTAGGAGCGCCCAGAACGGACCCTCTTTTCGCACAACTCCAACTCAGGCCTCGCTCGCTCGTTACGGGGATTTGAGATTTAATTGGTTAATTTTTAGCGTGATATAACAATACATAGAAACGAGCCAGCGAGGCCTAAGCTAGCTGAGGTAACGTATATATAAGATCGGTATAGGTTTATATTGCGTAGTTATTACATTAAAAGACTGTATTAATAAGTGCGCACTTATTGCGCTACTTATCTAACAGTTTAAGCTTCGTTGTCCACGCTTAGCTAAATATATTAAAACTCATTATATGATATAATTTATACGATATATACTTTGTTTACTTATTTTAAATATAATTATTAATTAATAGTTTTTACGATTAAAAGAAATTATATACCTTAGTTTTATAAAGATTTATTTTAAAGCCGAATAAGTAACTGCGGACTAATAATAAACTTAAAATAATTAATTATAGTATAATAAGTTAATTTAAATTAATCGAATTATTTTTTCGCTATATGTATTTATCCCTTTATATAAATACGCGTATTATGTCCGGGCTTTTTATAAACGCTATAATTTTATTTCTTTGTTATAATCTTTTTTTAATAATTATTATTAACTGTTATTAGCTGCTTTTTTTATCATTGTCTTTCTTTTTAAAAAGAAAAGTTTATTCTTTTTATATAGTAAGTATTCCTTTTTTTAAAAGGTTTATTTAAATTTTTTCGACATGTACTTAAAATATAGTTCGTTTTACGTAATTAAATATTTTCTTCTCGATAAAAGTAGTTATATATAAAAATAACAAGTAATCTTTTATTATAAAATTAGCTGGTTCAATTATTCTTATCGGCGAACTACACTGGTTTAAAAAAAAAATTAAGGGGTAGGTAACGTTTTTATTTTATTATTTTACTAATACTTTTAAAGGTTTTCATAAGTAAGGAAATAAAACCAGTAAAAATAAGCGACAACACGATCGTTATAAGGATAATTAAAATGAATTCGAGCCTGCAAAGAACGTTATTAAAATCGACTAAAATAAGTCTAGCTTTCGCAAATCTAAATTTAATATTATCAGACGTTATAGTAACTTTAAACATATCGATTATATCGAGAGAAAAAATAACGATGTAAACATAATAAAGTTATATTATATTTTCAATATGAAATAAATAAACGGGCTGTAATACGAAAGAATACAATATGTTAAAATGTTAAAACCGAAAATAAAATAAGTATATAAAATATAGTAATATTGTTATTCGTAAATATTTTTCGAATTCGATCGAATGAAGGTTATTATAACCGTTAAAAATTAAAAAAGTTTTAATCCTTTTATACTCATGCGTATATACTTATCGAAATATTAAATACTTTATAAACTTAATGCGTTTATTATTTAATTATATAATTTATATCGAACTTTTCCCGGATAATAGTAGGTTATATCTTTTAAACAATTTATTTAATATTTTAACATTGCCTGTCTTCGTTATATAAAAAGTAACTTAATTACGTAAAATTAGTTTTATTATTAATAAAGGTTAAAAAATGAAATATAAACGTTATTAAAAAGAAGACATATTTATAATATAAAGAAAATAAGCTTTCTTAGTCGAAAAGAAAAAAGGTGATAAAATATATAACTAATAACAGCTGAAGATAATCGTTATAAAAGAGTTAAAAGAAAGAAACGAGAATATAACGTTTATAATAAGCTCGACTAAAATACGCGTACTTATAAAAACGCTATAAATAAGTTTAATAAATAAATCGGTTTAGTTTAAATTTCTTTAATGCTTTATAATTATCTTTATAAAGTTTTTTATTACGAAGTAAATAAAAGTGTTAAATAAAATAATATATTAAAAAGGGCAATATAAATAGTTACTTTTAATATAATATAAATATTATAATTAATATAAATTTATAAAGTTACTTTAACTTGTTATATCTTTAACGTATATTCTTATAAATCATTTCGGAAGTAATAAACTTTACAATGGTTCTTATAACTTAAAATTAATATACGTGATTTATTTTAATTTTAATTAAGCATAACTTGTTAAAATATTTACCTTATTAAAAATAAATTATTATTAAAAAAATACGAGGTTCTTTTAAAGTAAATAATAATACAATTAGTTAATAGCTCGATTATATTAATTAATAAGACGTTTAGTTATGTTTATTTCGAACTTTAATTTTTAAATATTAAATAATTATAATATTATATTTCGAGAGATTAATATTAAAGCGGCGCATAATAATTTAATAATAGCATTAAGTTTTTACCACCGTTAACGCTATTATAATATGTGTTTTATTTTATACTAACGTTATTAATAGTTAATATATACGAATTTATATATATATAAGTTAAAGAATAAATTACTATTTTTAAATAGTAATATATTTAATAATTGGTTTCTTAAATCGATATTATAAATATATTAAGTTAATAATAATAATGTTATATTATCGTTATAGCAGGAAATATACTAATATTAACTTACATTCGTTATTAAATAATATTTAATACTTACGATAATAGAGTTATATTTACGAAAAGTTAAATATAAAAATATTATTAATTAAATTCTTTATTTTCCTAGATCTTAAAATAAGAGAAAAGTATCCTATTATTATTATAAAACTTCGGAAGTTTTTTTTCAACCTAATTAAAGATCCGACTTATATAGTAAATAAGTTTAATATTTTAAATAAAGAAATTAAAATAATTAATAACTACTTAAAGTTAACTTTAAAAAGATAATAAGCTTTTTATAAATTAAATGATATAACGTATTATAAAAGCTCGTAAATTAAATAAGTTTATAAGCCTTTTTTATTTTTATTTTAATTACTTATTTTTGTCGTTACTTTTTAACCCTAATAATATAAAATCTCTTATAAAAGAATTAAGGATAAACTTAACTATTTAAATTAAAAGAGAAACTCGAAGGTTAGTTTAAAAGGTTATATTTTATATATAACGTTATTAAATTTATTTTAAAAGCTTAATATTTTAGTTAATAAATTTAAACCGACATGATCTTTAATTTATAAATATTAATACTAATCGAAAATAGATTTATTATAAAAAAACTCTTTAGTTTAAATATATTAAAGTTTTTTCTCCGGTATTAATATATTACTTACCTAACGCATTACGATACACGTCAGGGTTAATTAGGCGTCGAGCAAGACTTAACGGCATATAATTTTATAACGTGTTTAAATTAAAAGGTCGATTATTATAAGGTTTTATACGAAATCCTTGGAATATTTTATAAATAATGTGATTTTATTTAAATAATAATCGTAAAATATAATATTATAAAAGAAAATATTTATAGCTTCGACGAAACGAGTTTTTTCATAAAACTCTTTTAATTTAAAATATGATAATTATAAATATTAAAAAAGGTAAAAGTTTAAAATAAATGTAATATAAAATTTAAAAATGAATTATAATTTTATAAGTTATTAACTCGTAAACTTAAACCTCGCCGTTATTTATTATTTTAACGGGAAATCTTTTGTAATTATTTATCTTATAATAGCTTATTATTAACAGATTAAAAAGTTACTATTAATTAAAATAACTAAATTAAACTAAATTAAACAAAAAATAAATATAATGTTTCGATAAATATATTTAAACGCGTACTAAAAAAAATGAAGAATCTTTTTATATTTCATAGTTACGAAAGTTATTATTTGATAAAATTGGAAAGATATTCCGCAAATAATAATATTATTACCTTTACAGAATTTAATATCTTTTATCACCTCTTATCTTTTAACGTATTTTTTTCCGTTTTAAACCACGTTTATTTACTTTTTTCTGACAATTTAATACTACCATATTATATTTATATTGCGGAAAAAGGTTAATATTTTTCCATTTTTATAACGCGTTTAAAGTTACTATAACCTTTAATAATATTAAACTCGGCTTTTAAAAAGGCAGATTTATTTTATTTTATTTTAATAACGGTCTTTCCGTTATAGACAATTTTTAAGTTATATTTATACTAGATTTTTCATTATTTACTTTTATTAACTTTATTACTTTTTTTCGCCTCGAAAGTCTTATAAAATATCGATAAAATAACGAAGAAACGTTGGTATTTATAAAATAAGGTTAGAAATCATTAAGAAAGCTCCCTGAGATAAATAATCGAATCGGCTAATTTTTAAATATAAAGTAATTTATTACTTTTATACGAAGTTACTTTTTCTAGTGAGAAAATCGCTAAATTATACAGAATAAATTATATGTTAAGTAAACGTGTGTAAGAAAAAGAAATACTTATTATATAAAATAAATAGGCTTTTTTAACTATAACGGAAAGGAATAATTTAAGAAAAAATACAATTAATAACAACTTAAATTACTTATTATAAAAGAGATAAATTTAAAAAATATAAATATAGCGTTTATAATAAGCTCAGGTATAATGCGCGTATTTATAAAAAAAGTTATAAATTCATATAGCGAAATAGAAATCGAGTTGGTTTTTACAGATTTAATATATTAACGTCCCACACAAGCTCACCGCTTACATAAGCTTACCGCTTGTTTTTTGATATCTCGCAACCACCTAACTTTAATTGTTTATTTTTTAACATTAACAATATGGAACGGCTTACAAAAAAAAGCATGATAAATTTAACTATCCAGATTAAAAAACAAGACCTAAAATTTAATTAAAAACGTTTTTATTCGATATATAACGTTCCCGAATTTACTTTAAAAAACCGATATAACGGTATAACTTCCCGAACCAACACGATCTTTAATTCGCGAAAATTAAAGCCAACTAAAAAAAAATCGATTATCGACCGAATCCTTAACTTAAATACGCGAACGTTTCCTATCCGGCTTTAATACGTTAAAGATATGGCTAATATATTACTTACCTAACGCATTACGAAATGGGTTAAAGTTAACTAAACGTTAAACTTTATTAAATGGCAAAAAAAACTTTAAACATATTTAAATCGGAAAATCGATTATTAACGGGTTTTATATAAAAATCCAGAAAGATTTCGTAAATAGTTCGAATTTGTTCGGATTATTATCGCAAAATACGGTATCGTAAAAAAAGATATTTATAACTTCGATAAAACGGACTTTTTAATAAAGCTTTTTATAGTATCTAACATAGTAATTATAAATACTAAAAAACGTAAAAAACTTAAATAAACGTATTAAGGTAATCGGAAATAGGTAATAATTATACAGGCTATTAATTTATAAAGTTAAGCTTTACCGTTATTTATTATTATGGCAGGAAAAATTACCTTAATTTTTAATATTAAAAATATTAATTATTACCCGATTAAAAGCTTAATATAAACTATATGTAACGAACCTGTTATACATCCACCTAGAAGTATGAGCAGTATCCGAAATGGGGTCTTGATTTGCAGGTAATAATAGGGTGAGAAATGATTTACTAGGGGTTTGTTCGTTAAAAAGATTTAAAGATTTTTCTTTTAATTAGAGAACGGTGCAGTTGTCTTTAGTTAAGAGCTTAGATTGATAGCTAAAAAGCGAAACTATGTAGGTGCTATTTATATGGGAAACCGGGTCATATATATATCTAATTATCTTTTAATAAGTATGTCGTGGATTTATGTAATTTATGTAATTTAGTTCCAGATTACCTAAATTACCTAGATCATTTAAGGGCCAAGTTTTTTGGCCGACCTTTAGCCGTAGCGCACTTCCGCGTTAGGCCTTAAAGGTAAGACCTTGGGACGAGAATACTGTTTTCGTAATATTATTTCCCCTTTTTAAGGATCTTTATTTTAAAAATAAAAATAATAAGTCGTCGTTTTTTTCCGAACCTACTTCTGGATTTGGTTAACCTTTATCATGTCAGGCCGTATTGAAAAACAGAAAAAAAAGCTTTGTTTAAACCAACGCGATTTTCGGGATAATCGTATTAATTTAATTAAGAAATTTGGTGTTAGGGCTTTCCCGTATTTTTATTATGTTCGACTTGGCGAGGCCGAATATTTTTACGTTTTGGAATACTTAAGTTGTAATAATTATATTTGTTATTAACGTTTTTCTTACGACGTTTTAACCATAAATTCCTTAAAAAAGATAAACGAAATATAGGAACGTTTTTAAAAAGAGCAGCGGGAAATTAAGGATAGTTTTTTGGCGTACCAAAAAATAACGGAAAAGGAACTGGATAAGTTAAGGCGTCGCCAAAATAAAAAATTAAAGGAATTTATTGGAAGATTAAAACGTTTACGTTTTTAATAAAATTTCCTTAAAAAACGAACATTAAAAATATTAAAGGAAGGTTTAAAATTAAATTAATTGGAAGAACGGGAAAAAATAAAAGAAGAAAGGCGATAAGTGGAAGTAAAGCAGGTACAGCTTGTTTCCGAGATAAATGTTATAATAAAGGCGTTTATTTTTTTCGATTAAAACGCCGTAAGGTTAGATTTAAGTAAAGGACCTTTATCGCCTATGACTTTGGTTGCGCTGGAAATGGTCGGTTAAGATTCCGCCGGTAAAACGTTTTAACTAAGTTTATCGCATTCGTTAAGTAGTTAAATAGTTCCTAAGTATTTTTTTCGTATAAATATCCTTTTTATTTAATTAGGTACTGGATTTTGTTTTTAATTATTTTGGAATCCAGTATTCGTTCGATTTCGTACTTATTATTATCTTTTTCGATTTTCAGATTTGTTTTTAGCGGGGCGTTTTTAGGTGCTGGTTTAAGTAAGGAAATGTGGAAAACAGGATGTATTTTTATTATTTTAGGTAGTAACAGTTGGTAGTTGGTTTTAGAAATAACCTTATTAACCTTAAACGGGCCAAGTTTCTTAAAATTAAGCTTATCGTTAAACCTTTTAGTTTTAATTTGTGAAATGTTCGACGTTACGTTTTATCTTTAACGTAGCAAGTAAACCTTGTTTCCCCTTATTAAAATTGGTCCTTTAATTCTTTTCTTGTTATAGTACTGGGCCATTTTTTGCTGGAGAAAATGCAATTCGGTTTGTAAGCGGGATTATATTACCTTGATTTTAATTATTATTATTTCTGCTTAAGAAGCTATAATGGTAAGTTTAAAAGCCTTATATATTAATTGTTTTGGTCGTTATGTTACTACCTTATATCCGTATATAATTATATAGGGGGATACGCCCATATCTTCGTTAGTAAACGTGTTATAAGCTATTTATGTTAATGGTAAAAGTTTTACCTAATTATTTTGTTGATAGTTAACGTAACTTCGAAGATATTATTTTAAGGTCTGGTTTAGTCGTTCCGTCTAACCGTCTGTTTGGGGGTAATAAGCTGTCGAGAACTTAAGTTTAGCGCCTATTTGTTTAAAGAAGCTAATGCTAAACTTGGATATAAAAAGCTTATTTCGATTAAAAATGATCTTTTTTGGTATTCTGTATTTATTAAGGTAATGTCGGATAAATGCATAAGTTAATTATTCTGCCGTCGCGGTTCCTTTAAAAGGTAGGAAATACCCATATTTGGTAAGTCTGTTAACGACCACCTAGACTCCGTCGTATTCGATTCCGGTAATTAGGTCTTTAAATGAAAAAAGGCTGGTGATAAAATTTTAAGCTATGGTGTTCTATGCCTTGTTAGGAATGTCGGTAGGTTATAACAGCCCATAGGGCTTATGGCGTGCTGCTTTGGCCTTATTGCAGATGTTATAATTCTTGATAACTTTCTTGATTATCCGGCGTAATTCTGGGAAATCGTACTTTTCCTGTAACCGTTGGGTGGTTTTGAAAATTCCTTAATATCCATGCAGTAGGTTTGCGTAAAATTCCTTTACAAATTATTCCTATTAGTTTCTGGGAACATAAATTTTGCTATGGTATAATAACTGGTTTTTTGGCTATCTTTTTAGCTGTTAAATTTCTTTTTTTTTATTTATGTCGTAAGAATTTTGAAATTTTGTTAAAAGTTTTGGGGTTGGTTTTTTTAGGATTTCGCATAACCGTACGGTACCATTTTTGTTGTATTATAGCATCTGCATGCTTCGTTTGGGAATTTTCGGATTATAATCGCTTTTGTAACTAAAAATATCCGCTTGGATGTTTTCCTTTTTTTTGATGTAATATATTTTAAAGTTGAATTTTGTTAGGAAAATTATCTAAATTTCGTATTGTTTGTTTAATTCCTAAGTTTTTATAAATCGAATAAGGTTTTTATAATCAGAGTAAATATTAAAGGGTTTTTTGGTTTTATTAAAGAAAGGTTCTTATTTTTTAAAAGCGTTAATAATTATTAATAATTCTTTGTTATAGATCGGGTATCTAAGTTTTACGTCTTTAAGCGCTTTCGAATAATAAGTTATTAAATATTATTTGTCGTTATTTTCTAGTTATTTTAGGACGGTACCTAATGCGTAATTTAAGGCGTTTATCTTTAGGCGTTTCTTTTTATCTGCGTTAGGTAATTTTATTATGGGTTTATTAATAATTACGTTCTTTAAGATTTGAAATACCTTTTTTGCATTTTCTGGAAGCTTAAATTCCTTATTAACATATTCCTTGGTAATAAGTTTCGTTAATAGTTTAACTATATTTCCGTATCCTTTAATTAAGTTTCGTATATATTCCGTAAATCTTAAGATTTGTCGGATATTGGTAACGGTCGCCTTATTAAGGATGGGCCAGTTCTTGATTACTTTTATTTTAAAGCGTTAAATCTGAATTTGGCCAGGGGTGAATGTATATCCCAAAAAGTCTAGCTTTTATGTGTGCTATACGCTTTTGGCTGGGTTAATTTGGATGTTCGCCTTATCCAGAGTCCGGAGCACTTAAGCCATATGCTGTTTGTGCTCCTCCAAAGTTTCGAAGTAAATAAGAATGTCGTCGAGGTAGACGAATACGAAATTATCTAGGAATTTTCGTAAAATGGTTATGATTAGGCGTTGGAAACTGGCAGGGGCGTTAATGAATCCCATAGGTATTATTCGGTATTCGTAAAGTTCGTGTATTGTTTTGAATGCCGTTTTTTATTCTTTTTTTTGGGCCATTTTAATACGGTAGTAACCGTTTCGAAGATCAAGTGCAGTAAACTATTTGGCTTTGTTAACGTTTTTTTTTAATATGTTTATAAGGGTTAGGGGGTATTTATTCTTAATTGTAATATCGTTTAGTTATTTATAATTAATAATTTTTTTAAAGATTAGGTTTTTATTTTCGTTAATTTTTTGCTTTTCGTTTTTAATTTTTAATACCATAAGGACGGGGTATTTAACAGAAAAGTTAGAAGGTCGAATGTATCTTTTTTTCAAATCGAGTTAAATAGTTTTCCATAAGGCCTTTAATTTTTTAAGGTTTATGTAATAAATTTTATGGAGTTTAGGATAATGTCCTTTTTTAATAGGTATTCGGTAATCCCATTAACCGTACGGTAATAACTCGTGGTTTTCTTTATCCTTAAATAATCTTTTAAATCCTTAATATTTAAGTGGTACCGTTTCGGCTTAATCTGGCATTTATATCTTTTTAATAACATAGCAGACTTTTTGCTCGTTTTTTTTAGGTAACTTTCTTTTATTTTCCTAGGAAAATATTTGGTATTTCCAGTTAATATTTAAATTGCTGGTCTTAAGCTATGGCATTCCTAAGATGATATTATGTTCGGAAATATCGGCAATATTTAACGAAATTTGTTTTTGGTATCCTTAAATCCAAACGGAAAGTTTTTTAATTTTTCGCAAAATTCGTCCGTTTTTATATTTAGATAAGCTTCCGTTTACTGTCTGTAATTTGTAGGATTTTAGCTTGTATTTTTAAGGAATTTGATGTTTTTTTGTTATTGCAAGAAAAATAAAGTTGCTTTCGGTTTTTAAATTAATTATGGTTTTAAATATACTGTTTTTGTATTAAAGTGGAATTTCGATTTAGCTGCGTAATCCTTTTACCGCTTTGTATAAGGTTTTATAAATTAGGGCTTTTCGATACCTTACTTTCGAAAGCTTTTGGCATTTTTTAACTTATAATAATATCCAGCCTAAGAAAATCTTTATTTGCGTACCTTTCGAATAACGTATTTGGTATATTAATCGTTCTTGTATTTAAACTATGTTTTCTTACCATATTTGTATTTAAAGATAATTATTTTTCTCGAGCTTAATCCTTAATTTTATATCTTTTAAATTATTATGTTAAAAATGTAAATTTCCGAAAAAGGTATTCCTACATTTAGGAGTTCGTATTGGATGTAAAGTATTAAGGAATAATATAAATATTTTTGCGATATGGCTTTTTGGCTTTATTCCGATTCGGGATATAAGTAATAGGACCTAAGGTATTTTAGCTATCGGGAAGTTTTTATGCATCTATACTTATCATCTGGTTCGGTAAATATTTTCTCGTTTTATCTAAGTTAAAAGTTATTATTTTTTTTAGCTTTAAGATATATAAAATAATCCTTAATATAACAAACGGTAAAATGCAATAACTTATACTGGTTTTTTTATAGTTTGGTATGTATCGTACATCCAGGGAACTCGTAAAGCTCCGGGGATAACTATTTATAATTGCTGGCGTCGGGTCGGAATTAACCATTTTTATCGTGCATTTCATATTAAAATATATTAAGATGGCAGGAGCATCCTAGCTTTATGGCTATTTTGGAGGCTATTTATCCGGGGTAATACTTGCAGGCTTTAGCCTTAAAGTCCTAATAAATAAGGTAATCCTCGTACTTTAAGATGTCGTTTTAAATCTAAATAATGGTAGCAATAATAAATTCTGGCTGGAAGGAAATCGAGCCGACTTTATTCTTTTCCTTTTTTATCTTATTATCGGTTTTTTATTTAATCGTTTTAGCTTTTTTTTGGAGTTAAGGAATCCTTCCTTTTTTAAAGTTCCTTTTTGCGGAGGAACGATATTCGCTTTTAAAATGCCTTTTTTTGCCATAATTAAAACATTCGATATTGGATTTATTTTTTTAGGGTTTTTTCGAAATAATACTTGCTTTCTTTTAAGGCTTACCCTTATTCTTTTTGGTTCGGCTATTAACGCCTTTATCGTTATTTCGTTTGCTGGATCTTTTTTTCTCGAGGTATCTATTAAAGGTACGTCGGTCGGCGATGATAGCCTAATTTATGTAATTTTCGAAAAATCCTGTTTTGGGTATTCTATATATTTCGTCCTTAACCTGAAACTTCAGGCCGTCGTAATATAGGTAAAATAATGCGTTTGCTAGCAATTGCGAAATAACGGTTAAACGATTAAACTTGGTCGTATACTTTATTACTAACTTAAGTTATCGTAATAAATGCAGTTGTTTTACTACATATTATTCTTTGTCGGCATTTCCGAATAAAGCTTGCATTTTATTTTCGAAATGCTTATAATCGCTAAAAATATAATTAGTAACGTTAAATAAGCTTTCGGGGTAATTTTTCAAATAATCCTTTAAGATTAACTCGAACCATAAAAAAACTTTTCCTGCAAATGCTTAAAAAATGGCCAGTACTTTTTAATAATCCTCCGTTAAGGAACTTTGGTAAAATTTAAAATGGATCCGGGCCTGGATTAAGAATCCTTTTATATCTATAGATTTATTATAAAGTTTAAGAATAATTAATTTATATCCTTTAACTTCAGGCATTCCATAATATTTAAGGGATAAAATAGTGGTTTCCTGGTACCGGTTAGGGCCGAATAATGGGGATGTTAGGGTTTTTTCTTTCATTCCTTTAATGGGTTAAGCCATATTTTTTCTAAGGGGTTAGGGTCTTTTTTCTTTATCTTTTTCCAGGGCTTGGATTTTACGTAACAGGATTTCCATTTTCTTTTTAAGAAAAAGTTTTTTCTCCTTTTTTTTCGAGCCTTAAGGTTCCTGGATTACTGGTTTTTTTTTTCCCGAATCTCCCTAAACTTTAATGGTATCCTTTAAAACCGGGGTTGGCTGCTAGGTTTAAAAAGAAAAAGGTTCTTTTTTGCTACGGGTTATAAGAGGCATAATATTATCTATTAGCTGAAGAACTTTTTCGATAAGGGGTAAATTATTTAATCTGGTTATTGATCTTTTACTGGCTCGTAACGGGGATTGGGTATACTATCTATCTTTTAAACATCGTTCTGTAATATCGTCTTTATTAAATTTAGGAAAGCTTATGCCTAATTAGGCTTGGAATTATCCGTCGGTTATTAATCAAAGAGCTATTAAAATGTAACGAACCTGTTATATATCCACCTGAAAATATAAGCAGTATCCGAAATAGGATCTTGATTTGCAGGTAACAATAAGGCGAAAAATAATTTATTAAGGGTTTGTTCGTTAAAAAAATTTAAAAACTCTTCCTTTAATTAAAGAACGGTATAGTTGCCTTTAATTAAAAGCTTAAATTAATAATTAAAGAACGAAACTATGTAGGTACTATCTACATGGGAAACCGGGTTACATATATATCCAATTATCTTTTAATAAGTGTATCGTGGATCTATGTAATTTATGTGATCTAGTCCCAGATTACCTAAATCACCTAGATCACTTAAGGGCCAAGCCCCTTGGCCGACCTTTAGCCGTAACGCACTCCCGCGCTAGGCCTTAAAGGTAAGACCTTGGGACGAGAACACTGTTCTCGTAACACTATAATAATTAAATAATTAATAAATTAAGTTTAAAATAAATTTAACATTTTAACAAACATATTTAAACGCATATAATCGGTTCGAAACGTTTCCTTATTTTCGACGGCCACGAAAATTACTATTCAATAAAACTCGAAAAATATTACGTTAATTATAATATTATTACGCTTTATATACCAGCCCATTTTTCGTATCGATTTTAACCTTTTAACGTATCTTATTTTTCTGTTTTAAAACGCGCTTATTCGCAATATATCGAAAACTTAATACGACGTTATTATACCTATATTATTAAAAAAGATTTTTTCGCCGGCTTTTACGACGCGTTTCAAGTTACCATAACGTCCGATAATATCAAATTTAAATTCGCAAAAGTTAATTTTGTTCCATTCGATCCTAATAACATTCTTTCTAGATTAAATATTCCTTTAATTATCCCTACGCCAACTATCTCCTCATTTACCTTTACCGGTTTTATTTCCTCCTTAACGAAAACCCTTAAAATTATCCGTAAAGCAATAAAATAAAAGCATTATTTAAAAAGAAAAATTAAAAATTATCAAAAAAGCTCGCCTATAAAAATGGTTAAATCGGTTAATCATTTAACTAAAAGTAACTTATTACTTTTGTACTAAAATATTCTTTTTCGGGAAAAAGTTACCTAATTACGCGAAACGAATTATATCTTAAGTAAACGTCAAAAAACCAAAAATAAAGGTTTTTAAAAAGGAAAAACATTTACTATATAAAAGGGATAAGTTCTTCTGGCCCAAAAAAAAGGGGATGATAAAAAAATACAATTAACAGCAATTAAAAAAGGTCGTCGTAAAAGGGTTAAAACTAAGGAACGGAAATATAGCATCTGCGGCAAGCCTGGGCATAAGGCGCGTATTTGTAAAGAAATTATAAATACGTTTCACAAAAAAATTCCGATTAATTTTAATTAATACGATATATTATTATAAAGTTATTTAAATTTATTATTGCGAAATGCTGAAAAACGAGCAGTAAGCTTATGTGGGACGTTATAGTTAATTAATTTAAATTTGTTATTATAAGATGTTTAAAAGACTAAATCGCGAGCGTATTTAACTAGCGAGCTTATATGATACGTTATCGTATTTACTAATATATTTTATATAAACAGCTTATATACTAATTACCTTATATAGTAAAAAGTAAATAAATTATACCCCTTATATATTAATATAATTATTATATATTCTTTTATTATTATATAATAAATTAATTAGCTTTATAGTAGAAAAGTATTAGTTAAACTATAAGATAAAAGTTAATATTTAACTTTAAAAAGTTACGTTTATTTATAATATAAGTAAGACTTTTATATTTTATCTATATTATGCTGATTAAGTAAAAGGGATTTCGAGATTTATAACAGGTAATTTTAAGTTTTATATATTACTATATTAGCTTGTAATGTTTTATTATCATTATTATTATATTAATGAAACGATAAAATAAGTTATATTATATATAAATTAAAACATCTACGTCTTATTTTCGCTTACATAATATTTATCAGGTCTTAATTAAAACTAGACATATATACGCAAATAAAAATAAAGCGTTAATATTAATTTTGTATAATTATTAAACTACTACCATAAGGTTAAAGCTATATTTAAACATTTTAAAATAATAGCTTTTATAGATTAATATATGGATGAATAAATTCATAGAAAATTTTATAACTTATTATTAGGCCCTATTTATATAGTTTATTATTTTACGAACCGTTGTTTACAGCCACTTTAGTTAATAAATTATATAATTAAATGTATTTTTAAGTCGAAGGCTTGAAATATAGTTATATATATAGCCCAACTATAACCTTGAAATACATCTTAATCTTAATCTAGTAAGGTAAAATATCTTTACATATTAAAAGGGTTTTCGATAAAACTGTTATTTTTCCCAGTCGCGGCTAATTTTAGCAAGGTAAAAGAATAACGGTTCCAGCGCGTCTATTATAAATTCGAGTGTGTAAGTTCATTTGAAATTCTAAATATAAAATATTTTCTTTGAAATTAACGTTCCTAGTTTTGTTTTAAACTTAAATAATAGAGTTAATTTTTAATAATTAAAACACGTCGTATTTTTCTAATTAATAATAATGAAAAGCTCGCTTGATAAAATGATACTTATATTAAGATATTTCTTTACGTTAATAATAGATAATAATTTTAAAATGTCTTTAAAATATTATATAGTATTATAAGTATACTTATATATACTGCGAGTATTAACGATCCATAAATCCGTTTGTAAAAATAAATTAACTTTATACATATTTTTCTATTAATTATTCTATTTATAAATCTTTCTCGTATACTATTATTAAGCGGTTTCTTTCTTTATATAGTTTATATACTTTACTTTTTAACCGATAATTCTTTTTTTTGCATTATATTTAAACTTTTTAAAAGTTAGTACTATATTAATAAATTATTTAAAGAATTACTTAGCATAAATTTTATTTTCTTATAACTTAACCGTCTTTCTTTAATTTCTTATTTCTTAACGATAATAATTTAAAATAAGCTATGAAAATATTAAAGTAAGCCTTATTGTTTAAGATATTATAACTCCTTATACTTAAATATATAAAGTTTAATTTCACTTACGAAATCTTATATTTCACCTTAAAAAAGTAATAGAATAATAGATAAGCCGGAATTAACATTCTCTCTCTTAAGCGAGAATTACCGCCGACAAAAAAGGAATTAATTATCGACTGTATTTTCGACCTAAAAACCTAAACGGTTCCCATTAGGCTTTAATACGATAAAAATATAGCGGATTTATTACTTAACGCGTATTATTATATGTTAATATTATTTAAACGTCGAACTTTATATTATATAAAAGCGAACTTAAAACGCTTTTAAATTTAAAAGACCGTCTTCGAAAATTACACGAAAATAGTAGAGTGTTTCGTAAATAATTTCAACTTATTTTAAATATTAAAACATTACTATATTATACTAAAGATTACATTTAACTTCGATATAAAAAGATTATTAATTATCTTTTTACCTTATTAAGTATAATAATCATAGGTGCTGAAAACCGTAATATATATATATATACTTATTAAAAGAAGCGGAAATATTATATAGCTATATAAACTACTAGTTTATTAAATAAATGTCTGTTTTTATTTAATATTTTAACTAAAAAAGACATTCTTTTACTTAAAAACAACCATGTTTATTACTATTAAATTTAAAGTTTAATATAAATTATAATACTATAATAATAAAGCGTTCAAGTTTATAAAAAAATTTTTAATAAGTATATACGAACGCCCATTAAAGAATTAAAACGTCTTTTATTTTTAATAGTTATATAAATAACTATATAATTATGCTTTATATACTTGCTTATTTCTTATTCGCTTTAACCTTTCGAGGTTTTTTATTTTTTCGTATTAAAGTAACTGTAAACGCTTTATTTCGAAAATTTTATAAACCGTTATTATATTCACATTATTAAATAAAATTCAGTTATTATTACTCGTTTAAAGTTATTATAATATATAATAATATTAAATTCGTATTCGTAGAAGCTAACTTCATTTTATTTAATTCTAGTAACTTTTTTTCGAACTAAAAATCGTTTAACTATAACATGCCCACCTCTTTTCCGTAAGTCTTTTTCAGTTTTATTAGCTTTCTTTTTACAAAAAGATTTCGAAATACTTAAAAAATAAAAAGATGAGGTCAGTTGTCGAAAAAAAAAGGAATAATTAAAGTAGTACGCGGATAAAACTAATTAAATCATTAATTTTTTTAAAAAAACATTTTAACTTAGTATATTAATATAAATTTACTTTTTTATATGTAAAAATTTACCTATTTAAGTAAAGGAACTACATCTTTAGAAAACGCTAAAAAATAAAAATTATCGCTGAAAAAAAGAAATACTTATTATAAAAATTAACTAAGCTTTCTTATTTTTTTTAAAAAAAGTAATAACAATTTCCAACTAATAACAGTTAAACTAATAGATATAAAAAGATTAAAACGAAAAAACAAATAAAAGTATAGCATTTACGACAAGCTCGGACATAATGCGCGTACTTATAAAGAAGTTATAGACACGTTTAACGGAAATTCTTTTTTAAAAATTTTAATAGTAATAAAAACTGCTCAGTTTGTTTACATATACAGCTTACTTATATAAAACGTTATTATAAGTAAAGCTTTATAAAAATGATAAGTCCGTAATCTTAATTAAGTTATAAATATATAATCCATTATATCCATTTATATACGGTGCTTCTATTAGCTACATCTCTTGATGCGGCCACTTAAAATTGTCAGCATTTTACAAACCCGAATGCTGCACCACCCACCCTCATCATACAGCTCCGTTGACCTCAATGACGAGCCGATCGACTGTCCGGAGACGCCAGACCTTGCGAGACTCGCACGCGCACGCCAACCCCCGAGATGGCGACGCCATGACACCGAAAATCATCAACGCAGCTCCCTCGCTCGAGAAGGCCGAGCTGTACGGCATACACGATCAAAGGCCCACCCTGTCGAAGCTCATGGGCCTCGCCGGTCGCATATTCATCGAGACAATTCCGCAATGGCTCTCCGTTGCGGCCATGTTGAGCCTGATATTTGGGGGTTGCTGCTCTAATGTGGGTACTGAGTTCTCCGTTGCGACATTCCCCTGTCTCCATAGGGCGCTGGCGTGCTGATGGCGGATGCTTTAAATTTATCAGGTCTTTGCTCTCGAGGCTATAATCAAGTAAGCCTCCTCTTGCGTCTGTTCTACGGCACCCTGTTCCATATCCGTGTCCATCGTTGGCTAAACACGTAAATTTCACAGAGTCGAACCAGCCAGCGGTACGGGCACCTATAGCTCTTTTCCCTTTCATTTTGAAGACTTCAGATAGCTCATGGCCATATCTCTGTCCGCAGGCACTCTCTTAACCTTCGTTCAATTCCTATTCGTGGCCGTAACGGGATACATATCTCAGTTTGATTCGTCGAGGCCACCCTTCTTCCTAAAGCCGAACCGGGTTCCCATCCGGCGTTGGCTTATCAACATTGTTCTCTTCTTCAGTATAAACGTCCTGAACAACCACGCCTTCAGTTATGACATATCGGTTCCCGTTCACATTATCCTACGTTCGGGCGGCAGTATTACGACCATGATCGCCGGCAGTCTGTACGGGAAGAAGTATTCGCGTATCCAAATAATCGCCGTCATCCTCCTCACAGTTGGCGTCATCACAGCGGCATGGTCAGATGCCCGATCGAAGGCAAGAAGCAAACCAAGTTCATACAGCTATTTCTTTGTTTTGGTGTCGTTACTTACACTGCATAGGAAGCGACGAACAATGGGCCCCACGAGCCAGCGTCAAGTTTCAGTACCGGCCTTGCAATACTATTCATTGCGCAGGTGCTCTCGGCAATCATGGGCTTATACACGGAGGATACCTACAAGCAATATGGGCCACACTGGAAGGAAAATCTTTTCTACTCCCACCTGCTTTCGTTGCCCTTGTTTCTGCCCTTCTTCCGTTCGCTGATTGACCAGTTCATGCGCCTCGCAAATAGCCCGCCTCTGAAGGTCCCGGTGTCGGCAGAGCAGGCAAACCTCGCTGCATTTCCCGAAATGATAAGGCACAAAGTACAGCGTGTCTACATACCAAGCCAGGTAGCCTACCTTATACTCAATGTTTTGACGCAGTACGCTTGCATACGGGGCGTCAATCTTCTGGCAGCGGCTTCGTCGGCACTGACTGTAACTATTGTACTGAACATTCGGAAACTCGTCAGCTTACTTCTGAGCATCTGGCTGTTTGGAAACCGGCTGGCTAGCGGGACTCTTCTGGGCGCTCTTGTGGTCTTCTCAGCAGGCGGTCTCTACTCGTTGGATTCCAAGAGGAAACCATCGGTACAGCATAAAGCAGGGAGCGCAAGAGCAGGGTAGAGGGGACTCGGTGTTAAGCCGTATGCTATCTTAGTGCCTAAATACAGCTGCTATAAAATGATGAAGGTTACGTTTGCTGAAAGGTATAAGATAATGAGCTGCTTTAAATTACCATTTAGAAATTCTTTTAATGAATAATACAGTTATATATTAATATTAACATTTTTTACATTAAATTTTAATACATTTATATTACATTTACTATTTATTCTCTATAATATATAATCTGTATTGTTATACATATTTTATCTTTCGAAATAATATCTTAAATCTTTTTTAATTTTTAAAATACCTATGTTAGCATTTTTTTTAGCAACGCATTTTCTTTATTATTTTAGATATCATACGTCTCGTTTTAATCACTTATCAGCTTATCTTCTTTACTACGTTATAGCAGCATTTGGTTTTAAAAATCGAACTATGACAGAGCAATACATTATACGTAATAGCAAGTGTTAGCATTTCCTTACCAGCCTTTGACATCGTCTCGTGCATTTTGAGACTTTATTTCTCCGAGAGTGATAACTGATCACTCGCTTGTCGTTGCAAGCATGCCCTGTTAGTCGATTCCCCATCCGTCCTACTTACCTCTTGGTCTGGATGGGAAAAGGACCCTTGCCAACATGGCGCCGCCTGTACCTTTAGCTAACTAGGCATCTTTGCGCCCCTATAGCACCTAACGAGCGCGAACACGAACTCGGCAACGATACACGTTCTGAAGTGCCTTCAGGGTTGACCTCACCTAAGATCCCGGTTATGCACGGTGGAACATTCGGCAGAACCGTCGACCAAGACTCAGACGACTCGGAAGCTGTGGCACATGGTTTGGGCGACGATTCCGGATCTGAGAACGGCGATGGTAAAGGTCCCGGCACATCGCACAGACAACCGGACAGCCCCCCGCATTTTGGCTCTTCGCCTCAGCCCACACTGCAGGATGGCATGCTCCCACGCGATCTTCCTCGAAAAACTACATTCTATGATGCAGTTGCTGAGAGGCAGATGACGCAGACTGATGCCAAGCTATTCTACCAGCGAAGCCAGTTGGACCAGTTCAAGACCGAAGGATCTCAGACGACCCCTCACGGCAGTCCTGCCATAGCGCCAAATCCGACTGTTGGGACAGCGGCTGCTGGTCTGGGTCAGGGCAGCGCTACTGCGACGGGTACTGGAAATGCGCACATGGCCACGAGCGCCAGTTCCATCTCCTTGCCCTCGGCGGCCGCGAAGAGTTACAATTTCCCCGACATGGGCAACCACAGCAACCATATTCAATTGTCTGAGCCGGTCCCTAGAACTGCCACGAGACCGTCCTTAGGCGGTTGTGCTAGTGGTCCAAGCCCCTCCAGCCGGCCCACTGAACGTTCTGGACGTGATGCCCATGTCTTTGACGTACAGCCTGATATGGGACTTCCTGATGGAGCGCCTGTTGGGCTCTCTGGTGCTTTCTACGACGGCGACCCCCATGTTACTGTTGAATTGAGCACAATCTTCAAACATATCCAGAAGATCCTTGATATTCGTCACAAATACATACGTCTCTCCTTACAAAGGGACGGTGATAATCCCAAAGATGACCCCAGCTGGGATATATATCCACCGCCACCCGAGCCGGCCTGGCGCGGAGCTTTTGCTAATCAGAATCACCATGGGGCTAATACTGGAGAGAACAGCATGTCTAACAGCACCGTCTTGTCACCCCAACAACATGATACCCAATTTACCACTGAGACTCCTGGCGGCGTTGATGCCGAGCCTAGGAGGACGGCTAGGAGACGCAAGCCCGGTCATGATATCGGTGAGGATTTCGACATGGCTGATTTGATGCCACTTCCGCAGGCCAGTGAATTCACTTTCCGCCTTGACGAGAATGGTGTCTTCCAAGTTTTCGAGAACGCTGAAGCGGACAAAGCTAATACCCCCGTGGTGGCTGTTCCCACTATCAAAGACTTCTATCTCGACCTAGAGGATATTCTAACAACCTCATCTGATGGACCTAGCAAGAGCTTCGCTTTTCGCCGTCTTCAGTATCTCGAAGGCAAATTCAACCTCTATGCTCTTCTTAACGAGTACCAGGAAACAGCCGACAGCAAGAAGGTCCCCCATCGAGACTTCTATAACGTGAGGAAGGTTGATACGCATGTCCATCATTCTGCGTGTATGAACCAGAAGCACCTATTGCGATTCATCAAGAGCAAAATGAAGAAGTGCCCTAATGAGATCGTCCTCTTCCGGGACGGTAAGCATCTCACTCTTGCCGAGGTTTTCGAGAGTATCAATTTGACAGCGTACGATTTGAGCATCGACACCCTAGACATGCACGTGAGCAGCAGTCCCTCCTTCATATTGGATTGTTCGCTGACTCTCCCCTAGGCGCACACTGACTCGTTTCACCGATTTGACAAGTTTAACCTCAAGTATAACCCCATTGGGGAGTCCCGGCTACGGACGATTTTTCTGAAGACGGATAACCACATCAATGGTCGATACCTTGCTGAGATTACAAAAGAAGTCATCTCAGATCTTGAGTCGAGCAAATACCAAATGGTAGAATGGCGAATTTCTATTTATGGGAGGTCCTTAGATGAATGGGATAAGCTGGCTGCCTGGGTTGTCGACAATAAGTTGTTTTCACACAATGTCCGCTGGCTAATTCAGATTCCACGCCTATACGACGTATTCAAGGCCTCGGGGCTAATGGAGTCGTTTGAGCAAGTTGTCAAGAATGTCTTCCAACCTCTTTTTGAGGTGACCAAGGATCCCGAGAGCCACCCCAAACTCCACATCTTTCTTCAAAGAGTCATAGGCTTTGACAGTGTGGATGACGAAAGCAAGGTCGAGCGCCGTCTCTTCAAAAAGTTCCCGGTCCCTAGGGACTGGAATTCAAAGCAAAACCCACCATACAGCTACTGGATTTACTATCTCTTCGCCAACATGACCTCGCTCAACTCCTGGCGCCGGCAGCGAGGGTTCAACACCTTCCTACTCCGACCGCACTGCGGCGAAGCCGGGGACAGCGAACATTTGGCCGTTGCTGTGCTATGTTGCCATAGTATTAGCCATGGACTGCTCCTAAGGAAGGTACCTCTGCTCCAGTACATATTCTATCTGGAGCAGATCGGTATAGCAATGTCGCCACTTAGTAACAATGCGCTGTTCCTGGCATACGAGCGGAACCCCTTTTACCAATACTTCAGGCGTGGTCTCAATGTCTCTCTCTCGACCGACGACCCACTCCAGTTCGCGTTTACTAAGGAACCGTTGATGGAAGAGTATGCAGTAGCAGCTCAGATATACAAGCTAAGTCCGGTGGACATGTGTGAGCTAGCCAAAAATTCGGTGAAGCAGAGCGGCTATGAGTATTCTATCAAGCAGCAATGGCTAGGCGAGACGTTTAACCTCCCGGGTAAGGAAGGGAACAAGATGATCAAGACGAACGTCCCGGACCGAAGAGAAGAGTTTAGGCATCACACCTGGGTAGAGGAACATCGCATGTATGAACTTCCTCAGCTTTCTCTGTCCGTGCTGTGCGCTAATCAGCCTATAGGATTTCGAGGTACACGTCACCAACGGAGATGCAGGGGACTGAGCGAGAATTGCAGGAGCATTACCCGGGGGTTGTGCCGCTTCCGGCTTCATCAGCGTCTTCTCTGAAAACCAATGTAGTTGGCGGAATGGCGCACCTGCAGTCTAGGTCTCCCGGCGACCGGACGGACCAGGAAGGCCGCCTGCACCTAAACACGCATGGCGATGTGAACAGTTCGCATCTAAGCGCCCAGTACGGCGGGACACACACACTCTCTCTGTCCCCACAGGTCATGGCACAACGGGAATCCTCGTGGCCGGCTGAGGGATTGCGGGATGTGCACCTTTCTGGACACGAGCCCAGGTATCTACCAGGGATGATGACGAGAGCATCGAGGCGTGATAGTAGGCGCCGGAGTTCGACCCATGAATCCGATGATGCGCTTTCCTCCCGCAGCGTCCCTAAGAAGACTGCGTGAGGGAGGTTTGGGCATTAATGATACGACAGTGAAGCGGTAATGATACTTCCGCCTTTTTTATATTTAGGCGTTTCCGAAATAAAAACGTATTGTATTGAATCAATGAGCAAAACCGATTGAAAACATCTTAATAAATGATGATATATAAGGTCGTTTAAAGTGAAACTTTCTATGAATATATTCAAAGCTAGCTAGGTTCTGGGTATATTGTACGAGTTGTAGATTTCTAAATGCTTGTTTTAAATTACTAGGACGCAATATACGGTATATAGAAATCGGATTAAATTAGATATGTCAGACGCAGTATTCAACATGCGATTTATTGAGGGGTTTCTGCTTTTAACTTCCCGCCAGTGGGCCTCGAGTTCTCACTCATTTACTTGTCCAGCACCCAATCAGTTGGTACACTCATTCTCCACTCCCCTCCTATCTCTCCGTGTGTCTGGCCCTGCGTCTCTTCCTCTCTCTCAAACAAGAGTATATGCAGCCTTGCGCCTTTCGAGCACACATACCTTGGCGAGCTGTACGACTCCACCGTATATTGTGTGTACCTTAAACTTAGAGTCGGCTTACGCCCTGACGGTTTCCAGTCCATCCGTACCATGCTTATCGATGTGTAAATCTGCATCTGCATCTGCATCCGCCATTGCTATACGTCATCGGAAACTCGTGCCTTTTCTCTGTCGCATCTAGGAACCTATTCGTTCATCTCGGGAGGATCCTGGCTATTCTTTTGGAGAAGGAGCGCCCGGGTAGCACGACACGCTATACGTGACAGACGACATCATAGCGTCGACATCTTTTCCAGTGCCTGCGACCTCCGCCTTCTAGAACCTCGCTCGAACGACGTTTACTATGGGTTTCCTAGGCGTATACAAGGCGATATATGATTATGCGCCGCAGTCTGATGGGGAGCTCCCGATAAAGGAAGGCGATCTTCTCTACATCTTAGAAAAAAGCAACGAGGATGATTGGTGGAAGGCAAAAAAGAAAGCTAGCGCTGACGAGGACGACGAACCTGTTGGCCTCATTCCCAACAATTACGTAGAAGAGGTGCATTTAAGTCCCGTTATGGATGACAAGCTGCTCTCCCACTGACTCTGTTCTAGGCCAGACCTGTCGCCCAAGCTCGCGCCCTATACGAGTATACAAGACAGACGGATGAGGAGCTCTCCTTCGCCGAGGAAGCCCGACTGCAGGTCTATGATACTTCAGATCCAGATTGGATCCTCGCAGGTTTTAAGGGAGACTATGGCTTTATCCCAGCCAACTATATCGAGATGGCGGATGGGGGTGGTCAGGAGGACTCCGAGCCAGCCCCGTCACCAATGCCACCCACCCTTCCTTCGCGTGCCGTGCTTCCGACCGAACAAGAGCAGCCGCAGATCCCACCGCCACTCCCCGACCGGCGATCTTCTGTGGCTTCTGAGACGAGTCCCGTTTCGCCGCCGCCCGGCCCAGCTACTGCTTTGGCCGGGGTCATGCAAGGCAGGTCCGGTGGACGGGATGCACCACCTTCGCCCATCAGCATACCACCACGCCACCAGCAGCTTGAAGAATCCGACCAAGAACCGAGCCCGGCTCTCCCAGCGCGCCCGAGAACCCAGTCGACGCTATCCAATGACCAGTCAATACCTCCCGAGCGCTTCGCTACTCGTCATGAGTATGAAGACGAGCATTCTCAGCCTCCGGCGACCCCCTTAGCCCCTGGAGGGTTTCATATGTACAACATTAGTGAGATGGTCTCCGTCATGGGCAAGAAGAAGAAGATGCCCACGACCTTGGGCATCAACCTCAGAACCGGTGTCATATTGATCGCCTACGAGCGTTCCCAGGATGGTCCCACCCAAGAGTGGACCGCTGAGAAGATGACACATTACTCGAGAGAAGGGAAACACGTCTTTTTAGAGCTTGTGCGGCCGAGCAAGAGCATCGACTTCCACGCCGGCGCAAAAGATACTGCCGAGGAGATAGTGAGCGCCTTAGGGGAACTAGCTGGGGCTATGCGGGCTGAGGGTCTACGCGAGGTCATCATGGCTGGCACCGGCCAGAGCAGCCTGAAGAGGGGCAAAGTCCTTTACGACTTCATGGCACAGGGCGACGACGAGGTCACCGTTGCCGCAGGAGACGAAGTGGTGGTCATCGACGACACTAAGAGTGAGGAGTGGTGGCAGGTTCGTCGTCTCAAGAACGGCAGGGAGGGCGTCGTGCCGAGCAGTTATATCGAGACGATAGGGGCGATGACGTCGCCGACGATCAACTCAGGCATGTCAACGGTGGCACAGAACCGGCTTGAGGAAGAACGCCTGTTCAAGGAGGCCGTGAAAAGGGATCAGAGGGCAGCAGAGGTAGGCCCTGGAATGCGTTTACCTGAAAGAAACAGTAGTTTGTCAGCTGCGGACGGTAGTAACCATTCTGTTCAACAGCGAAGCAAAGGCGAGAACGGTCGAGCCGAAGGCGGTCGGTCTCACCCACCAAAGTCTAGTAAGTCACCCGCATATAGTTCATACCCCAGGCTGCTCGACATTGCGTCGATCGGATATGGTGCTAAAACTACGCTGCAGAGCCTGATCCGTCCAAGGTTAGAACTTGGACCGACCGGTCGAAGTCCTTCAGTGTTGAGGCGCAGTTCATCGGCTTGAAGGACGGGAAGATCAATCTTCACAAGATGAATGGAGTTAAGATTGCTGTCCCCATAGCCAAAATGTCCATAGAAGATATCGAGTACGTTGAACGCATTACGAACAGGTCTCTCGACGAAGATAAGCCTCTGTCCGAGGTAAAGCGCGCGAAAGCTGCCCAGGGTACTTCCTCGTCGTTGAGGGATACGACGTCGGCCAAGGTTGGAGCCTCGATTCAGCCGGCTAAGCCTGACTACGACTGGTTCCAGTTCTTTCTGTCTTGCGAAGTTGCTGTCGGACTTTGTGAGCGCTATGCTCAGGCCTTTGCCAAAGACTCGATGGACGAAAGCGTCTTACCCGATGTTGATGCTACGGTTCTTCGTAACCTTGGCTTACGAGAAGGCGATATCATCAAGGTCATGCGGCATCTGGATAAGAAGTTCGGGCGTGACGGCAACAGGAGGAATGCTGGCTCCGCGGGAGGCGAAGAGGGCGCTGAAAATGGGTCCGCAGGTGGGCTTTTTTCTGGACCAGGAGGGACTCTCCGGAATAACACGCGAAAAGGCCGGCCTGCTCCAGCAGTTCAGACGAGCGATACCGTCGATCCCAAGGCTTTCTCTCAGCAGAGGAATAATGAATCTGAAGACGCCGCTTCGACATCCTCCGCTACGACCCGACCAAAGGCTGCTGACAGAAGTACTAACGGATTTGACGATGATGCATGGGACGTCAAGCCGTCGAGACGACCGGAGCCCCAGGAAAAACGGGCTCCGGCCGCTGAATCCCAGCCCTCACCTTCCCAAACTCAACGACCCCCAACACAGGCTATGCAGGATCTCTCGCTCCTCTCAACACCGCTCGAGCCGACAAAGGTACAATCAACGCCCTCGCCGTCGGCCGCTAGCCAGGCACCTCCTTCACAGCCACAACAACAATCGCAAGTCCAGCAGTCCCAAGCAGCAACACCTCTGTCTCAGCCTCAAGTTCCGGGCGCCTCGCCGGCCTTCTTCGCGGACCTCGGCCAGCCGCAAGCCGGCACTTCGCCGGCGCCGACGGGCTCTGCACCGCCAGCCCAGCCCCTGAATCTTGGCGTCGGGAGCCGGCTACGACCGACGCCCCCGCAGATGGCGGGAGGACAAGGTGTGCTCATGCCACCGCCACCGTCGCGTCCGCTGTCGGCACCCCAATCGGCACAACCGAGCGGGTTCGCGCCGCCACCATTACAGCCTCAGGTAACGGGCATTGCGCCCCCGGGACAGAGCTTGAACGAACTCAACCAGCAGCGAGTCCAACAGCAATACATGGGGGGTTTCCAACCTCAGCATACTGGACAAGGCGCCGTGCAGTTCAGCTCGAGTGCAGGCATGCCACAACAGCCTGGTTCTAATTTCGGGGCTGCCCCCTTCATGCAACCAATGGTCACCGGCACGCCACAGATGCAAAGCCCATTTGGTGACCCGCGTCCCCCACAGTTTCTGCCCATTCAAACCCAACCAACTGGCTTCCCCGGTGGCTATAATTCCGGTCCGCAGTTCGCACAGCAAGGCGCGGTCAACTCTTACCTGCCGCCGGCCCTCGAGCCGCAGCGGACGGGCATACCGCCGACGCTGCAACCTCAACAAACCGGCTTTGCGGTGTCCGGTCAGGGCTTCAACCCCAGCTTGAATAACAACATCAACTCCCAACCTCCGCCCGCGGTCCCGCTCCTGCCGCAAAAGACGGGGCCTCCCCCACCGGTCCGTTTTGGTGTCACTGAAAAGATGGCCCCGCAACCAACCGGTCGCCGCGCGAATCTGGCCCAAGCAAGTGAGTGCTCCCCCTGCTCCCCTCTACAAAGTGTTTAACTCTAACCTTCATCGCAGCCCCCGAAAATCCCTTTGGTTTTTGAATTCCTGGCTAGGACGGGTTCTCGTAGGGACGCCTATGCACGGTCTTTAGTCTTCATCAGCCTGAGGAGCCATGGGGGTTCGTCTTGCAGTCTTTGGGATGGCGTCCGGTGCTAGCATTTGCTATCTCAGTTCGCCCTTTCCCCCTCTGCCACCCACAGCGTCCCCTTCCTCCTCAGACCCGGTCATGTCTCGTTGCGTTTGCCCCGTTCATGGCACTTCACATGAGCTGGGCTACCGGGCGCCTGTCGCAGGCATGACTCTGCAGGAAGCGGTAAGGCCTGTTGGGATCGAGATGGATCAAGATAGTGAGTAGGTTAGGTATGTTGGGCTCGGTTGGCGGCAGGGGTACTTGTTATATAAACTAGTAGATACTACTGTAATTGGTCACAGAGGTTGTGTGGTATAAATTAATTCGACTCGGTGTGTAGCTCCATGGAGGTTCGCACGGGACGTCACATTGTTCCCATGCCGAGCCCTCGCCGAGCTCGGCTTCCTGTCTTCCTTGCTAGTATGATCCCATCCAGGTGCAAGACTGTCATGTCGGGGACATCTATGGACATTCGTACACCTATCGTATATTTGCCGACGCTGTGGACGCCGTCATCCTTGAGGAAGTTGCTCGGGTCAAACCAGATCCGGGTATGCCAAGACCGCATGCAGCAACTACCGGTCTCCCACCCCGATCGTGAATCCTACAAAGCAACAATGAAGATATAGAGAGGAGAGTACAGGTCACTTTTTCCTATCCACATGGAAGAGCCATCAAACTGGAGAAAAGACGCACGTCTTGATACGCCACCAGATCGACAACGAACTGCACCCAGGTTTCCGTCCCTAGCCGCCGGCAACGGGTTTGAGCGCAAACCGGCTTCATAGAACATGGCTATACGGATGCTCCTAGCCTGTCCAATTTTATGGACTTAGCTACGACCTTTTTAGGAACAGGCCCCATTGAAGCATCTTCTCGTTCGAAGCGCGTCCTAGCAGCCAGCTATAATGCTACAGTCCAATCAACCGCACATATGGGAAGGCACTCCTAGTCTTTCCCGCCTGCTATCCTAATTTTCGGATGCCATAAGCCACCTTGAACCGAACACCCGCTGATTCGCTGGCCCATGGCCATGGGCATGATGCAATCGCCGTGTCTGGTGCCCATAAAGATATTATATCAAGGGTGCACGAGACAGTATGCGGGTGTTCAAGCAGAGCAGGTCAGAGATAGGATCAAGTGACGCAGACGGTCTTCCGGCGAACAGAGTTCCTCTAGTTATTCAGTGAAAGTTGCTCTCAATACGCGGCACTGGTGATGCCTACAATACTATGACCACACGATGCGTCAAATAGGAGGGGGCGTCTCGGTTTCCTCTCCATCAAGCAGAGTGCCCCGGCGCGGACGAGCCTTCAACTCGGTAACGGCCAGGTCAGCGCCGGTGATCACACACTTAGGCTCGCCGGCATTTATCTCAACAAGCGGTTCCTTCCTCTTGTTCTGCGCCTCTTTCTTGCTGGGATCGAACCGCTTACGTACGGCATCAATCATCTTGACAAACCAGTAGAAATTTAACGAGTTCAAGGTGAGGTTGCTTCCAATATAGACAGCAGCCAACCACCAGGGGATGCCGGTCGAGTTGTTGACGAATTGCATCGTCTGGGCGTACTGTGGCGGGAAGGTAGCGTTGTAAAGGTCGTGCGGTGCGACTGTTGCGAGAACGGTGGGCTTATTGTGTAGTCCGACCCATATATCCCGAGCGACAAGAAAGGACTGGTAGGTGCCCCAAACCAGGCGGCAAGAGAAGAAGGTGACAATGAGGGCAATGCCGTTATACAGTTGTGGGGCTGATCCGGTCATGCCGAGCTTGTCGAAGAACCAGTGTATGTTGAGGAACGGCGAGGAGAGTTCCCAGAGGATGAAATTGCAGCTGTAGTAATTGACGAAAGGACGCTATAAGGGATAGAATATCATCAGCAAAGTAATGTGAAGAAGGCATCGGTTCAAAGGGAGAAGGGAGCGACTCACGAAGCCAAATGAGTACACAAGCAGAGCACTAATCGCATGCGCAAGCATGCCCAGGCCGAATATGTTGAGGTTAGAGGCGGTGATGATGAGATCCCAGAGGAAGTAGCCAGCAGCCAGAGACTGGATCATAGCTGAAGCACCATCGTAACCCCAAATGCGCTCCTGCCAGTCCATTTGCCTCCGCTCATCATCGACAAACACGACCCAAAGGGCCAGAGCATTGATAGCGGTACTCTGGACGAGGGAGACGACATGGACATCCCAATTCAGCCTCTTACCCTTAGATAAGCTCGAGTATTGGGTGGGAAACAGCCGTCTGGATAAGGCGGGCGAGACGACACGGCCGATGAAATGGTAGAGAGTCGCTGTCAAGACTATCTGGTGGATGTGGAGAGGAAGCGTTTGCAGGGAGAAGTAGTCGGCCCAAGGTCGCACGGCCTCGCTGAGGGAGGGTATCGGTGGGATGGGAAAGGGATCCTTCATGATGCGAATTCTACATGGGCATATAGTTGGCGATGTAGTAGATCAAGAGAGGAGTCGAGGATTCGGACGGGCTATCTATTTATCCTTGTGGCCAACAGAAGCGGTGCGGTGGCGGTCGATCTGTGATGACTAGTCAAGTGATAGCTAGGCCGGAAAGTCAGCCGGGGTTAGGCAACTGTGTGATGCGGTCAGCAGACACCGTCTGAGGTGTTGGCGACGAGGAGCTTAATAGGGCTGGTGATAGGGTGTCGGCAGGCTTTCCAAGCTGGGACGGGATAGCTTTGGGATCTATCTCGTGATAATTCTGGGCGAAGCTGAAGTGAAGATACAGTGCCGCATATGTTGAATGGTGTTGAGGCTATACGGTCAGGAGGGGAGTTTGGGAGACCATCAGGATTGAGAAGCCTGTGACGGCTCGAAAGATTGAAGCTATTGGGTATTTGTAAATGGACGCACTGGGCGCGCTTTTGGACGACAAGGATACCTAGTATCGTTTGGGCCCTACTCCGTCTGTATGTACCTATGTAGGTAGGTAGACGCATACTTGTGTACGTACAATGAGCCACCCCGACTTGATGGGTATATATGTAGTAATCAGTTTTATCATACTTAGTATGCGCTAATCAAGTATTTAATTGTGCTATATCGTATTATGCTGTACCTACCTACCTACTGCGACGTGATACGTACCCCTAACCTATTCGCTCCGTGTTTATCAAAGCCACTTTCCAACTCTTTACGCCTGACTCGCTGGATACAGCCCAGCCCAGGGATTGGAATATCTCAGCCAAACCCTTACGGCAAACGCCTGTTTATAGCCTTCGATTCATCACAGTCCTTAATAGTAGAACTATTGACTTGTGTAGACGAAGGTGGCCCATACATGCGACAAGAAGTTGGTTGAGATGCCGTGGTTCCTTAGTTGAGCGTTGAGGCCGCCGCCCCATCTTGATCACTGGAGGAAAATAAAAGAAGAAAGACTAATGGCCGACATTCTTCACGACCTGCTCGTCCAGCCGGCCGGCTGGAAACACAATGGTGGTGGCGGCGGCATTGGGAACAGCACTTTCCGGAGCAACTCGCGAGGGACGTCTCACCCTGACCCCGCCATCCTCGAATATCTCAGTGAGCTCGCCTCTATGCCCCTTGCCCACATCGAAGCGAGTGAACAGCCATCCTTAGCCCAGTCCTCACACTCTCTGCTGCTCTCTCTGCAAGCCCTCTCCAAGCGCTCCCACCGTTTCATTATCAACTCTGCAGCCAACCACGCCAACCTACGCACTGCCCTCCCCCGGCTGGCAACCTCAACCGCCGAACTGGCCAGCACTATTCCTAAGCTGGACAATGAAGCGGTACGCTTCTCGAACACTTACCATAAGTCCGGCGAGAATGAACTCCTCAGCTCTCGGAAAAAAGCTTTGTTGCTGTCAAGAAATATCGAACGCTTGGTAGACGTTCTTGAGCTGCCCACTCTTCTTGCGAGCGCCGTCACCACCGGTGCATCCGCCTCGGCGGCAAATTATTCGTCTGCTCTTGATCTGAATGCGCACATTAGACGTCTTCACTCATTACATGGCGACTCGACATTGGCCGCGTCCATATCTACTCAGGCAGATGATGCGATGCAGACTATGGCCGCTAATCTTATTTCCAGCTTGCGCACCCCCGGCTTAAAGTTGGCTTCCGCCTTGCGAACTATCGGCTGGCTGAGGAGAGTCATGCCGGAGCTGGACCCGGCAGGCGTGGCCGGCAACGGTGGTGGATTGGGCGCCCTATTCCTCGTCTGTCGGTTGTCGGCACTAGTAAATATGCTTACTGCCCTGGAGCCACTTCGCGTGTTAGCAGAGCAAGAGAAGTTGCGGCAGCAGCAAGGCGCGGTAGCAACTGCGTGGTCTGGAGGCCAGCAGTCCGAGCGTTACCTAAAGCGCTACATAGAAATATTCAGAGAACAGAGTTTCGCTATAGTCTCCATGTTTAGGAGCATATTCCCGCCCTCGCCAACACGCCGCGGCCAAGGTGACTCTCAGGAGGCTACGTACGAGGATCCTCTACAAGTATTGCCGCCGGCCTTATCGACGTTCCCGTTTCATCTTATCGACACGCTAATGGAGACTTTACGGCAATACCTACCGAATGTCAAGGACCAGCCGACACGGGATAGTCTCTTGACCCAGGTTCTGTATTGTGCTAACAGTCTTGGTCGTCTCGGGGGTGACTTCGGTGTCTTACTGGCAATTCTTGATGTGGGCCCTGAAGCCGAGGTTGAATGGGCTGAAGTAGTTAAACGTCATCGACTCATGGCTGGTCGTCTGGAATCGATCGTAGGGACAAAAGACAAGTGTGCACCAGAGCTTGCCCCGAAGCCGTGAGAAAGAGGGGATGGACTTCCCTCTATTTCCCTTGCGGTGACGGCATCATTCTACTTATATAGGTGGGTAGTCTTGAATGCGATAAGAAACGTCTCAGAAATCACCTCATACCTCGACCATAACGCAGGTCATGGCGGTTTCCATCTCACCTAGCATGACCCTTCTAAAAGAAAGTTAAGACTCTGAAAACGAGGCCTTATTAGTTAGGGAGGGGAGGAATGCAGCCAGACATCAATGGTTCTTCATAGGACAATTTCAGGGCCTTCCACGTCCTACTGGATAATATTTCATGGTGGAACACTCCCTAAGTCCGGAGTATGTTTCTTCCCCATGACTCTGCTGTTGATAGGGCAACTCGGAGCGCTATATGAAATGGACCTCACATATATATGTACCCGTGTACCTGCAGTTATATAGTAAGGTGAGATGCGCCTACGTTTGATAATACGGCTAACAGATGGTCGCATCGGCAAAACGCATAGGCCTCCCTTACCGGGTTTCGTACTGGGACATCTTTCTGGCTGGCCTAAGAACGTACGAAATATGTAGATATATTATGTAGGTACAAATAGGATGTAGCAGGTCTGTAATGCCCACATGTATTCCGCCGCATGTACAAATCATAATTCCTGAGACCCTGGAGTTCCCACGGCATCATCAACAGGCGCGGTAAGAAAGAATATGAAAAGCCGATAGCGACGACAAGGCGCGACGTCACTTCAAATGCAAGCACTAGCAAGTCGGAGCGATCTTATCCTACCATGATGTTAGATAGGTAGCGTTATCCACCGGCTAGTATGTACTGAACTCTAGTTACATCTGTATCTTAGTTCGTCACTTGTCTTATCTGCGTCTAAGTAGGAACTAGCGTTAAGTATATGAGTAGTTGGTTAATCTATTGACCTGCCGGCCATGGAGATGCATGTGTATAAAGACGTCATCTTGTGTACTTACTCAGCTAAGCGCTCGCCTACATTTTCAAGCTACCCGGGGCCGGATCCCGACCGGAGACGAATGGACTGGCAGCAGGAGCTTTCTGCCTCGGTGGAGACCTAACTAACTACGTAGCTCTAGTTTGCGTGTTGATCCAGGTCTCGAAATGTCGCATATTGCCCCCCCCGCCCCCTCTTCGTCTTCGTCTTCGTCTTCTCCGTCCAGTAAGTCTAGCCGCTTGGATACCTCACGTAACCAGCTTGCTGACTTCCCCTTCCTTTTGTTCTGGATTAGCCGTCCACTTTGTTGCCGGTCTAGGAGCTGGTGTATTCGGAGCCGTGCTCCTTCAGCCTCTCGACCTGCTCAAGACTCGTGTCCAGCAGTCTGGCTCCCACTCAATCACGTCTGCCATACGAGATATTGCCAGGTCTCCCAACGTCCTGCCAGCCTTCTGGAGAGGTGCCGTCCCTTCAGCTTTGCGGACAGGCTTCGGTTCTGCCATCTATTTCACCACGCTGAACACGATCCGTCAGCATGCTGCTACCTTGTCGCAGGCAGCCGCAGCAGTCGCAACACCTACATCCGATGCAGCTCGTCATTCTTCCTCTTTGCCGAAGCTATCTAACACGGCCAACCTCGTTGCTGGTGCCACGGCCCGAGCTTTCGCCGGTTTCATCCTGATGCCCTTGACGGTCATTAAAGTGCGCTACGAGTCTAATTTATACTCTTACCGGTCCATCACTGGGGCCGCCCGGGACATCTACAAGACGGAACGCATCCCGGGTTTCTTTGCGGGCTTTGGAGCCACGGCCGCTCGGGATGCCCCCTACGCCGGACTCTATGTCCTGACGTACGAGCAGTTCAAGAAGCAACTCAGCTCCTTCTACGATCATCCTCTCCTCTTGCCTACCGCAGGCCACAAAGCGGACATGGCGACCTCATTGTCTGCCATCATCAACTTCGCCTCGGGGTCGCTGGCCGGCGCCACTTGCTCCTTCATATCCAATCCTTTCGACGCTGTGAAGACGAGAATCCAGTTACAGCCCCATAGCTACCGCAATATGGCCCAGGCTTCCCGAAGGATGATCGTAGAGGAAGGTGTGCGGTCTCTCTATGACGGCTTAGTCCTGCGGATGACGCGCAAGGCACTAAGTTCTGCCTTGGCGTGGATGCTGTACGAAGAACTCGTGCGGAGAGCAGGGACTACCTTCCATCGTGCTGCAAATAAACATGTATAACAGTATCTACGCATCTGCCAGCCTTACTGCTAATGAAGTTTACCCCCAACTCCTACCCAACCCGCGGCTCCGAGTTAGTTCCTGCGCAAATATTCTTCCCTCCGATCACCCGCAAACTTGTTAGGTCAACTAGAATAAGTCACCAGTAGAGCCCAGGTCGGCAAGGCGCGTGCATTAAAAACGATGGCCGGGTCGTGAGGAGGGCGGTTTATTGTGATGCGTGCTTAAGCAGCGGTTATGCCGATTCGATGTCGGTATCTTCTTGATTCTATCGGGAAGGGGGCCGCGCAACCCACCAGCGCAACAACATACCCAGTTCGAATGAGGTCTACGAATCAATATCCGGCGAGCGTGTGAACCATTTCTTACGCAGGTTTCGCTCCGGCGAGGTACATAAGCAACGCGGGAGACCGACTCCGACTTCGACTTCGTCTGTGATCTTTCTTCTTGCGGACCCATTCGAATTCGGGCTCGAGGTGATGACGATGTTTCTTGCCGTCGTCGATGGTCATTACGAGCTTTCCGGAGCGACTTTCCCGGAGTATCTTGGTATGATGCCAGAGCACTGCAACATCTGGAGTCAGTCATTGCCCTCTCTGGTCAATTAGGCAAATAGCCAGAAGTTATAAGACTTGGTTAGGAGTCATATACTCCTAAATGTTTTCATCCGGAAGCTTGTGCTCTTGAACTAGGAAACAAGGGGGACAAATAACCCCAGAAGCTGCTTACTATCTTGCTCCGGCTCAGGCACCCATCTCTTGATCAGCACGTAATTCGGGTCCTTGGGCGTAGTCAAGGTCAGCCTATCATCAATGTGATGGGAGTCCATACAAAAGAGCGGAGGGGCCAATGTATAGCAGGTGTATGTTCTTGGGCTTACCGAGTCAAGCTGGTAGTCAATGCTGTAGGCTCGCAAGGTCTCAAGCGAAAGGTGCCTTCTGGCCATACGTGTATATGTCGGTCTGACGGTCTCCGTCACTGTCAAGGAGGGTATGATGGTCTCGTCTTTTCCCTTTCCCTTCTCCTTCTCCTTCTCCTTGGCGACCCTTTTTCCGGCGAGAATGGCGTTGATCTCCTTCTCATCAAGCCCAGATTGGAGCAATTGCTCCCGCATCTTGTTTTTGTACTCCCGCTCGCGTTCCTGGGCCTCTTGCTTTTCCCTCAGCTGGCGCTCTGCTTCCTCCTTTTTGTACTTTTCAATGGCTGCCTGGGCTTCCTTCTCCCTGCGCCTTTTCTCCTGGAGCGCCGCCTCCTCTTCTTTGAGTCTTTCGAGTTCGACTGTCAATAGTCAGCATCATATAGCAGATACAAAATACCGTTGAGAAGGATCCAGCCTATTCCATAGTCTAGTAGGCAAAGTCCGTTGGCCAAGTATACGAGAAGATGGGACAACCACGACGGCTCCGAAATGGGCACGTCTGTCAAAGAGTACGAAAATCAAAGAAGAAACATACTGCTGATGGTTTAGCTTGCAGAACGTCAAGGAAAGGATGGTATAACCAAGTATGACGGCCAGGCACGTACCGCTTTTGTTTAATACGTCGTTCCTCCTCATCACGCTCCCTAGCGCGCCGAATCTCGTCAAGCTCTCGTTTGGCCTCGCGTAATTCGCGTTCCTCCATGGCCGTGCGGTCCCGACGCTTCTCCTCCTTTTCGATCTGGGCGGCGAGCTTGAGCTCCTGGAGCTCCTTCTGAGTTCTCTCGAGCTCATCATTGCGGCGTCTGATCTCTATCTCTCGCTCGAACTGTTTACGTTCATTCTCGAGCCGCACCTGTTCTAGCGCATACCTATCGCGAGATCGCGAGCGACTGGAGGACTCAGAACGGCGCCGACGGCGAACTGAGGAAGCCGAGCGGCGGTGCCGGCCCCCCCTGAAGTCGGAGCCAGATTCCAAGTCAGAATCGGAGTCGGAACGGTCATAGATGCGGTTGGTAATGATAACAGGAGGCGGCGGCGGCGCTGCCACGCTGGGGGAGCTGGAACGACAGTCTCGCGAGCGGGATCGCGAGGTCCGAGTTCTAATAATCATGCGTTCCCGCTCGGCCTGGGGAGCCAAAAACCGGTCATCATCGGGGAAGTAGCGAGGGCGCGAGCGGGCGTCGACATAGCTAACAGACGGTCCCTGAGATGCGACACGGCGGTAGGCAGGTCGGAACTCTGTGTCCGAATGGTCATCTGAGGAGTAGTATCTGCTACTCATGATGTATAGTCACGAGGTTAAAAATACGCCGTTGTCTGGTTGTGACGGAAAGGAGGATCACATCCAGTATTACGTATCGTCAAGGCCGGGCAAGCCAGGATCGAAGGCAAAATAAAAACGGTAATACCCGCCAGAGAGGAGGGAAGAATCGGTGTGCGAGGCCTGGAGATCAGTCAGCTTGGGAGGGGGAGGTATGGACCGCCATTTATCATTCCCTTCGCACGTCTGGTTACATGGCACTAGTTAGGCACGTTGGGGGACACGGCATGCATTAGGTGGATACAACCCCCAGTAATGGACAGGAACACGACTGAAGTTCGAGCTGCTCTTATGCCGATCTCACATGTCTACCTAGTACTTTCAGCCAGGTAAGACGAGAATAGCAGCTGTGGCCAAGTATTGGTTGGCTTTACGAAGTATATCCAGCCCTTATAGTGCCGGGATAATGTACCCTAAGAATAGCAAGAGCCAGTAATATCGTTGTGGGGGTGAGCGTCAGCATTAACTGATACACAAGCAACCCACCCATATAGGTAGCGATTCGCCCGACCTCTTTTGTAATAGCTGCCATGGGGAACATGGGAATACATATGCATGGAAAAGGCGTAGGTAGGGCCCTTATCCCAAAGGCTGAAAGGCTCATAAACGGAGCGGGGATGCTGCGATGGATGATGGATGAGGAGGGGGGGTTGACTAACAACATTAGCTAAAAAGGCCTTCCCAGCTTACAAGCGCTTACTAGTATGGAGGGTACGTTAAACTACCCAGTTAGGTACTCGCGCTTATTTGTACGATACATATGTGCAATTAATGAATGTACTCAAAGACAGTCTACGCCGATATTAGTATGGCATTGTGTCTGGCACGCCCCATGAATACCTGACGGGGCAGTTTTATTTCGGCCTCTTACCAAAGTTCTTGGGAATTATCTAAGAGGGTCTGCAAACATTAGCTACAGGTAATTTTGGCCTGTGCTTCTGAAGTCATGTGATTGCCTTACGGTGGGGACGGAGTATCTAGTGGACTACGGAATTCAACTTACAAAGCCTCTCCCCACATCTCTGTGGGTGAATAAAGAACCAGCGTGCAAATGATAAAGATAAATACACTAACGGAGGAAAATAAAATAATAAGACTGAGAAATTAGGGCCTTGGTCACGCAGCAACGAAAGAGAATAATACGCGGTATCTTTAACGGCTGAAGAAATCTGGCTCCATATTAAGTCAGCCTACGTGATGGGGGTTAGTGGAAGAGGGTACGTACTTCAGTCTCGCCGCTTTAGCCGGAAATGGCATGCTGTTACAGTACTCTTCATAGGCCTGTCTAAAGGCTGCAGTAAGTCAGCTCCCACCCACTTATAGTAGATTCTTGAACGTGAAGCTACCGTAGCGTCGTTGCAGCATAATATGCTCTCGGTATAAGAACGGCATTGCCAATCGAGTTACTGTCTGTCATATTGGGGAAGTCAGGTCTTATTGGGGGGAAAAGGCGAGATATCAACCCTTGTCCACTTCCCCTCGCGAGCTCAGTACGCTAGAAGGAGGGCAGGTGATGTGCTTATTGTCTCCTTTAATATCGACCTATACATTATGCTTTTGATGCAGATTGGTCTTGGATGCTAAACTGACTGTAAAAGCCGCATGCTGCCTTCTTTGCAGGCCTTTAGAAGCTGTAATGCTGTATGTACAGTGTACTGCACGCCAGACTGGTCCAGGCCTCAAGTACCGGCCAATGCTGCACTGGGGTACAACATGCCGATCTTGGCAGGTGAAGTCACTCACTGCCCTGCGTCCGAAGCTTATGTTGTCTGCAGATAAGATAAGGAGCCGATAACACAAGCGCTTCGTCGTCTGTTGGGGGTTAATTTTTTAGAAAGATGTTTGCCCTCCGAGTTACCGGCCGGGTCGCTGCACTTTAACGACCCAGACCTGTCCTCCACTAACGGTCCATACAACCCACGTTATTCGTATCTTCCTCCGGCTTTGAAAAGCTCAAATCAAGCGACCGAGGAAGCAAACAAGCCATCAAGGCTGATGTCGTGCTACTAGTACGTCAAGCAATCTGATCAGCCAGACGCCTTGGCAACCCCCATCCTCGCCGATTCACTCCGCGCATTCTGTGCCTCCCATCGAATCTTCAAGATCTATCGCAAACATGTGTGGCACCATTGGTCTAATGTTAGGCCATTGGAACAACGAAGATACACCATGCCTCGCCGCGTCGGACCTACACGAAGCCCTGTACTATCTACAGCATCGCGGGCAAGACGCTTGCGGCACAGCAACCTGTGCTACCGGCGGTAGGATCTACTAATGCAAGGGCAACGGCTTGGCTGCCCAGGTTTTCGAGGGAAAGAGAGTGATGTCGCTTCCGGGATTCATGGGTGTCGGACATCTGGTAAGTGTGTGCGAGAAAGAAACGGCTTCTATTGAATAGATGAGTCTGGACACGTGAAGATTCTTTGTTAATCTGGAGTTCAACAGCTTTATCCGACGGCAGGCACCAGCGTATGTAAAAAACGATTCGATTTCTATACCGACAACATATTCTGGGAACTATGATTCCGCGCCCATTCATTGATCCTGGTGGCGATTTGCTCACCACAGATGTTGAACAGGTATCTGCAGAGGCGCAACCCTTCTATGTCAATTCACCCTACGGACTGTGTCTTTCCCACAACGGCAACCTCGTCAATGCCCCGGACCTACGCAAGTTTCTCGATCAGAAGGCACACCGCCACATCAAGTAGGTGACATCAAGATTACAAAGTGAAATGGCTAAATATTTGTAGCACCGACAGTGATAGCGAATTGAGTATGTCATCGTAGATGAGACCTTCCAGTGTCAAGATCTGGAACCAGGTGATGAGCTATGGCTGTCCTGAGCAGTGCATTTCCTCTACCTTACATATCCCCTTTCTTTGCTGTTTCTTTCCTTTGCCTAACGTTCTTATAGTAAGTAAAACTACTTTGTGTCCCGTTACCTGAATATGCTGTCAACTCTCATGTTCTCGAAACAAAGGCTACGAGTACTAACGTATTAAAGTCTCCCAAGCTTTAACTAAGAACAGATATGTTTTCCGCACCTTCATCATGCCTGGACAAACAGCAAGGCAGAGGAGTGTCCGCAGAAAACTGAGCACCATAGAAGATGAATTTGCACAACGGTGCGTACTCTTGGTCGACGATAGCCTGGTCTGCGGAACAACCAGCCGAGAGATTATCACCATGGCGCGCGAATCTAAGGCGACCAAGGTGCTCTTCGCGAGCACAGCTCCCCCGGTCAGTCACCCACACATCTAGTAGGACTAGCCCGGAGTCCTTAAAGCGAATGTGAGAATTGCGTAACTGACTGGACAATTCTAGTGGAATTGATCTGGCGTCACCAGCGGATCTCATTGCACACAATCGCGATCTCCATGATGTCGCGAAGCATATTGGCGCCGACGAGCTTATCTATCAGGACCTTCAAGATCTCGTGGATGCATGTGCCGAACTCGCTCCCAAAGGGCCGGATGCGACAAAGTTTGAGGTCGGCGTATTTTGTGGTAAGTATATCACCGAGGTCCCTCCTGGATACTTGGAGCATCTCGACCAGGTCAGGGGCAAGAAGCGAAAGATGGCTGTTGTCGAAGAGATACATGTTCCTTCAGAGACTGCCAACGGCGGATCCCTAAAGCGCAGTTCTGCGTACGCTGAAGAGGGTTCACGGTCTCATCAGGCCTCTATGGCCGGCCCCAACGGCCTATCACAGCGAGGTCTACCACCCAGCTCAGCAAGCACCAGGGCGCCGACCTCACATGCTCCTGCAGACTGGCCAGACATCAAGTATGCCCCGTAACCAAAGCTTCCTGTCGCAGTGCTGAATTCTTGACAGCCTCCATAATGTTGCGACGGACCCAGTAATCGCCGACCGTGATGGGAAATGATATACGGAAGGCTGATGTTCTCCTTCGACCTACATCTATGTCCGTGTTGACATAAGGCCGTCGGCCAGGTCGTTCCTCACAACCCCGATATTAGACCATTATCGCACTGCCTTAGCAACATTGGATTATGGGGCGCATGACCAGGAAATGATGAGAATTTGGGAAAGTGACGGCGTCGTCTTCCAAGACTCGGAGGTATGTTCGCACCCTAGTGATCTTTGCGGGAGGCTGACGTAGCTTTCCCTTCCTAATGCAAAGAAGGCTTTTATTTCCAAGGTGGTAGCGTTACGACGTACATCCCCCCTCAGTGACCGTTGAGCCGCCACCTTTCTAAGTGCGTTATCGACGGTTAAACAATATGGGCACAGGTTCTGCATCTCCGAGCATGGGCCTAGTTATATCGAGACGCCTCAAGCGCCCAAACCATGAATGAACTGGCGGAAAAAGCAGTGCCAATAAAAATAGACGGCGGGGAGTGTTGACTACCCGATTATATCTGAAAGCTAATCTACTGTGTCTATAGTCCAATTTTGGCCTCTTCCTAGACCGTTACGGGCAGTGGGCTCAAGGCTGGAGCATGGTCAGCTGTTTTGGTCCGGTTTCTATGCATAACAGTTGATCTAATGTGAGTGATTAGTCACGTGACTTATATACAGCTGAGGCAGAGCTGAATGAAACGGCAGGGGCCCTAAACCTGATGCGTCGTGAGATTGTTCCGAACGATCAAAACATACCTGGAAGCCAAAAATAGAAAATACTCCTGATACAGTGATACAAGGTACTACTCGTGAGGTTCCGTCTCTGTTGCTCCTATTGGGCAGCTCACGAGAATTCCATATATAAACGCCTAAGGTTAGGTTAGTTCGTACATGGTAAGGGTGTCGAGGCAGCGTAGGGCTTCCATTGGCATTCAGATATGCCTGAAGCAGATGAAACGTACTCAAAATCTCCAGTCTCAGCGTCTGGCCTGCCAACCATGAATACTTTGCATCTAACATCAGATGTTTTATATGGCTTCTCAGGGTCCGCTATGGATATACGATTACATAGCAAAAACAACTTAGACCGTCATTTATCCGCGCAAGATCTTCCACTCACTTCTGTCTATATACAAGCGCTTGCTATTTTCAGGGCGAGGAATGAGGGTTGCGTTGGGTGGCGGCAAAAGAATAAGATCCAAGTGCACCAAGTCTACCGTCCGCGAACGATAAGTCTCGTCCTATGACGGTTTCATGAAGTGCTCGCTCCGTCTCCTCGCAGCATGCGATCGATCTGATTCTTGCTGTTTTTCTGCGAAACCTCCAGGTAGTGCAGTCTCTTGCCTAAGCCTTCGACCTCGCTTTCCGTGCCCTTGATCCGCGAATCCAGTTTGCCCTTCATGTCAGATAACGGAAGCGCTACAAACCTGTCATTGGCATCTATTAGCCAGCCAGTCAATCGTTCCGGCAAGCCGGTTTCTGACCGCGGCAATCGCCACCATCAACCGCAAGCTGGGAGGGGACAGGCACAAACATTTTACCGACGCCTTCAAATATGTTCGTGTCCGGCGGCAGCGAAGACAGTTCTGTGCGTGTCAATTGGGCCATTCGCATCTCCCGCTGCTTGGAAGCCTGCTGCGTTCTCACGAGCGAGATCTGCTGCTGGGCTGCGATGGCCTGCGTCTCGACCTCGTGTAGCAACTGAGAATGTCAGCCTATCCCATTCCCAGTATGAGCGGGCGAGGTCTACAGCTTCACACCTTCTGCAATGCCTCGTTCGATATTGACATGCTTTTCTGAATTCCTTCCTACTGATAAGCAGATCAGGTTGTGATGCGTTTGTTCCTGATTGGCGTGCCAGATTTTGAACGGGCAGAAAACCATTATGTCTGGTTTTATTAAGCAGCATACATAAACCCATAGCCCCACACAACATACCTCAACTAGCCTAGGCCTCTGCTATCTTGTTGTCCGTTTTTTAGACTTGTTTAACGTGTTCCGCCAAGTCCCTAAAAACTAGCCTATTAAATCCCATATCCTCGGAACGAGCCACCGAGGCCTAAGACAAGAGAGGTACCCACTCCTGAATTGACCCACTTCCTGAATTGATTATTCAGCAAAATAGGCAATATTACAAAGCGTATACCTAGATAAATAAATATAACATATATGTTATACTTAGCGTATATATTATTTTAAAGCTACTTTATATAAATAAGAGAAATTTAAATTAAGTATTATAAATTATTTTTTATAGCACATAATTTATTATAATATTATTATATTTAAATAAAATTTTATATTAAATATATACTAATATACTTTTAACTTAAAAGACCTTTTAAAAAAATTAACATTAAAGATTTAAATTTTTAAATATATATATTATTAATTTAAAATTATAAGCTTAAAATCTTTTAAGTATAACGATAAATTAAAAGAAAAATATATTATTATTATTTATATTATTCTTTTTAAAAAAGAGGTCACCGTATAAATAAAATTATATAAAATAATAAATTACTACCTTAATTCTTATATTTTTTAAAAAAGAGGTCACGGTATAAATAAAATTATATAAAATAATAAATTATTACCTTAATTCTTATATTTTTTAAAAAAGAGGTTACCGTATAAATAAAATTATATAAAATAATAAATCATTACCTTAATTCTTATATTTTTTAAAAATCTCTCCCCTTTTATAGCTTTTATTTACATTAATTTTTATTTATATATTTTTAAAAAAAAATCGTAATCCGAAATAACCGGGTAAATTATTATTCGTAATTTTCCAGCTTATCTCTTTTTAATATCTAGATTTCGGAATTTTAAAATCCGTTATTTTTTTTAAAAAAAATTCGTTAATAATTTTTATATATGCCAGTATAATTATTTATAAAAATCGATATCTATTATATTAGAAAATTAAATAATATTCGAAATTTAAAATTTAAAATTGATTTTTATAAAAAACAATTTATAAATAGATAATAGAAATAATAGCTTTAATTCGTCCGGTAATTTAATAAGAATTATACATCGGAAATAAATAAAAATATATATAAAAGTTTTATCGTTATAAATTACCAGTATCGGATATTTAAAATTATGCGGCATAACGTTTCGATAATTAATAAAAATTAGAAAAGGTGCTGTAAAAACGATCGAAACCAGTAGAAGTTGCGAAAGCCTTTTATACGTAATTAAGGTTTACTTTTCAGATTTATCTTTAAGATTTATTATTAAGATTTACCTTTAAGGTTTATTTTTAAAGTTTACTTTTAAGGTTTAATTTTAAGATTTATCGCGTAAAGATTAACATTTTTTAAGTTATATTATTTAACCTTACCGAAGCAGCCAGTAGGCATAAGATTTATTAAGGTCGAAGTTTATTAAGAATTACGTATTAGTCGGCGTTAAAGTAACGATTTATAAAATTAAAATATATAACTTATATTAACGTACCATACGGGCGAGCTGTACACACGGGCGAGCTGTACACTTTTTTCACCATTTTAACTATTCAACTTTAATTATTCATTTCTTAATAACTATAATATGGAACGATTTACAAAAAAAGCGAAAATGAACCTAGCCGTTTAGGTTAAAAAGCAAAATCCGAAACTTAATTATAAAAAACTTAGTTTTATTTATGATGTTTTATTTATTACCTTAGGAATACGAATTAACGGCAAACCCGCCCGAGCCGATATCATTTTTAATTCGCGAAAATTAACGCTAACCGAAAAAAAATCGATTATCGAAAGAATCCTTAACCTAAATACGTAAGCGTGTTTTATCCGGCTTTAATATGTTAAAAAATATGGCGAATTTGCTATTTAGTTAGCGCGCCGTAAAACGCGTTAAGATTAATTAAGCGTTAATTTTTGTACGACGGCAAAAAAACTTAAAACGCGTTTAAATCGAAAAATCGATTATTAAAAAGTATTATGCGAAAATTTAAAGGTATTTCGTAAGTGGTTTAAGCTGGTTCGAATTATAATCGCAAAATACGGTATCGTAAAAGAAAATATTTATAATTTCGACGAAACGAATTTTTTAATAAGGCTTTTAATAGCATGCGGTATGGTAATTATAAGCGCCGAAAAACGTAAAAGATTTAAATAAGCGTAATAAGGTAATCGGGAATAGGTTATAATTATATAAGTTATTAATTCGTAAAGTTAAGTTATACCGTTATTTATTATTTTAATAAGGAAAATTAACCTTATTTTTTAATATTATAATAATTTATTACCAGCTTATTAAAAAATCGGTATTAATTTTAATAATTAAATAAATAACGAATTAAGTCTAAAATGGATTTAATATTTTAATAAATATATTCGGATGCGTACGAAAAAAATTAAACGTTTTTTTGTTTTTAACGGTTACGAAAATTATTATTCGATTAAATTCGAAAAATATTACGCGAATAACGATATTATTATTTTTTATATGCCTGCGTATTTTTTTTATCGGTTTTAACTTTTTGATTTATTTTATTTTTCCGTTTTAAAATACGCTTATTTGCTTTATATTAAAGGTTTAATACGATATTACCATACTTATATTACGAAAGAAGATTTCCTTGCCGGTTTTTACGACGTATTTAAAGCTGCCATAACGTCCGATAATATTAAATCCGGATTTATAAAAGCTAGATTTATTCCATTCGATTTTAATAACGTTTTTTCCGAATTGGACGTTTTTCCGGTTATGCCTATACCGACGGTTTCGCCGCTTACTTCCGCCGGTTCCATTCTTTTTCCTTTTATAAAGACCCCTAAAAATATCCGTAAAATAACGAGGTAAAAACGTTATTTGCAAAGAAAAATTAAAAATTATTAGGGTAGCTCGTCGACAAAAATGATAAAATTAGTTAATTTTTTGACAAAAAATAACCTGTTATTTTTGTACGAAGTAACTTTTTTTGGGAAAAAAACCGCTTAATTACGTAAAATTAATTATCTTTTTAATAAACGCCGAAAGATTAAAAATAAACGTTTTTAAGAAGGAGAAATACTTATTATATAAAAGAGATAAGTTTTTTTGGCCGAAAAAGAAAAAGGTGGTAAAAAATTGCAGTTAATAACGGTTAAAGGTAATCGTTGTAAGAGGGTTAAGACGAAGGAACGGAAGTGTGGCGTTTGCGGCAAACCCGGATATAATGCGCGTACTTGTAAAAAAGCTGTAGATACGTCTAGCGACGGAAAATCCGATTAGTTTGAATTAATTAATCGCGTTGTGGTTGTTTTATTTGGATTTGTTGTTATAGAATGCCAAAAAAGTGTATAGCTCGCCCGTGTGTACAGCTCGCCCGTGTGGTACGTTAAACGTAAAAACTATTAATTAATTATCGTATAAATTATATCGTAAAATAACTTTTTATATATTTAATTAAGCCGGGAAAATAAAGCTTTAATTATATTAACCTTATATAATTTATATTATACTTAAAAATAAATATGTTATAACGTATAAAATAAGAAAACCGGATACTTTTTACACCTCGTAATAACTAATATAATAAATTTAAATTAAGCGTATTCTTTTTCGGCGACTACATTTGCAGCTTTATAATAAATGTATACATTATATTAAGGCTTAATATGGACTTGGTATTATTATTTCTTTCTTTTAGCTTTTATATTACAGTTTTTTTTAACAGCTAGTAATTGTATTCTTTTATTATTATTATTTTACTAGTTAAAATCTTTTCTTTATTCTTTATTGTGTGTTTTAAATATATAATTGCGTAAGAACAAATTATTAGGAAATAAAAGTTTAAAACACGTTTTAAAATATGCCTTATAACATCTCGACATATTAGATATAAGGGGTATTAGTTATGTTGTTATATTTTGTTAGTTATAAGTGCTGTTGCACACGTAAACCTTTAGATAACTTAGTTACGGGATATTTTTAAATGTTTTCGTAAGAAAGGTAAAAATGAAACCGGCAGAACTAAACAATAAAACGGTTAATATTAATATAATTAAATAAATATTTAAATTTAAAAAAAAACGTTATTACAATGGAATAAAATTAGTTTCACTTATACGAATTTAAATTTAATATTATCTAACGTTATAATAGCTTTAAACGCGTTATAAAAACCGGCGAAAAGGGTTTTTTTCGCAATGGAAGTATGATAACGTCGTATTAAACATTTAATGTAAAACTAATAAATACGTTTTTAAAACGGAAAAGTAAAATAAGTTTAAATTTTAAAGTTAATAAGAAAAGTAAGAAAATATATAAAACGAAATAATAATATTATTTAAATAATAATTTTCATAACCGTCGAAAATTAAAAAATGTTTTATTTTTTTAATACGCGTTTAAATATATTTTCCGAAATATTAAATTTTCTTAAACTTAATTTATTAGTCATTTAATTATTATAATTAATGATAACTTTTTAACCGGTTAATAATGAATTATTATAATACAAAAAATTAAAGTAGGTTTTTTTAATTAAAATAAATAATAATAATAACGCTTAGTTTTATAATTTATTATTTTATTTTTATTATATTTATTTAAGGTTTTTATATTTTTTAACATTTATAACTATTAAAACTAATAATAAAAAAATCTTATTAAAAAGCTTATTTTAACGAAATTATAAATATCTTTTATATAATATCGTATTTTACGATTATAACTAGAATATATTTAAATTATATACGAAATATTTTTAAATTTAAATACGTTTTAGTCTTCTTTATTATTGTTAAAATTCGACGTTTATTTAATTTTAATATGTATTGTAATACGTTAAGCTGTTAGCAAATTCGCTATATCTTTAATATATTAAAGCCGGATAAGAAACGTTCGCGGATTTAGGTTTAAAACCTTTTCGATAGTAGAAACTTTTTTTGGTCGGCGTTAATTATCGTAAATAAACCATAATATCAGTTCGGGCGCATTTACCGTTAAATGGAGCTTTTATAATAAAATATAACATTTTATAAATGAAATTAAGCTTTTTATAATTAAGTTTCGAATTATTTCTTTTAACTTAAATAGTTAGATTTATTTTAGATTTTTTATAAATCGTTCTATAATATGGTTATTAAAAATGGGTAATTAAAGTCAGGTAGTTAAAATACGAAAAAAACTGTCCCGCAAACTTGTCTGTCCCGCGAGCTTGTCTGTCCCGCGAGCTTGTCTGTTCCGCGAGCTTGTCTGTCCCGCGAGCTTATCTGGTACGTTAATGTGACGGCTAAAGAGTTTAACCAACTATTAAACCTAGTCGTACGGTTTATGTTAGCAGTGATGTCGTGGGAACCTGAGCAATAAGATATTTAATAGTTACGTCTGGTAATAACAGATTATTAAAGATAATCTAAGTAACCAAATTATATTACAAGCTGGTAATTTATTTAAAATACGAGAGGTAATAAGCGTATATATTTTCGTTTTAGTTTAAGGAATTTAAGCGGCTTAAGTCCCTTTATTAATTAAGTCCTCTTAAATTCCCTTAAACCCTTTTATAGCTCGACTAGTTTAAAGCCTTTAAATTAATAAAATTTATTAAATTCTTTAAGCTAGTTACGTAATATTTAAACCTAGATTAAAGTTAACTTTTTAAAAGTCCGACTATTATATGATAGCTAAGACCGTTAGGTTATAATACGATTTTTCCCTTTTAGGATATTTATCTTTAAAGATTAATTATTTATTTATTAATTTAAATAAGCAACCTTTTCTTTTTTATACTTATTATATCAGGTCGAATTAAAAAAACGTTATTTTCGTTAACGTATTAACATTTTCGTTCTTTTAAAACGTATTAAACGTTTTAATTTTACCATATCGTCGAACTTTTCTTATTTTCGTTACAGATCTGAAAATAAAATTTATAAGGCGCATCATAGTTCTAGAAAGTATACGCGTTATACCGAATACGAGAGCTTTTACGATTTGTTTAATCCTTTTAAATTTAAACATAAAAAGCTTATTGCAAAAAAAGATCATTTAAAGTTAACGAAATGTATAACCGAGAAAAAGCTGCTTAAAGTATAACAATATTTATTTGAACTATTTGGCTGCTTAAACCGTTTGCGCAAACAGAAAAAACTTTTTCGTTCCCGTGGCGTCGAGATGCTTCATCATGATATTTAAAATACGGAAGCTATTAAAAAAATTTAAACGTTTAAAAAAGAAGTAAAAGTAATTAAAGGCGGCGGTTACCGCGGCCTCGTTAAGTTAGGTTGCAAACCCGGTCGATTAGTTTAAGCTTATTAATTAGTTAGCTGTTAATTAAGGCGGGTTCGTTATTATTAATAAAAGTTTTTTAATAAACGTTAAGCGTTTATAAGAATTTTAGCGAGTTTCCTAATATTTTCGGAATTTAGGTAAATTTTTTATTTAACTAGGTATTAAATAAATTCGTTCTTTTTACATATGTTTAACATGTTTTTTATTTCGTATATCGGTATATTTTCTTTTATCTTTTCTTCGTATCCCGTATTAACTTTAATAATATCTGTTATTAACTTAAATAAGAAAATGTAAAGGATTAAATAAAGTTTAACTTTAGATAATAATATTAATTAATAGTTATTCTTTAAAATTTTCTTAATAATTTTATATATGTCGATGTATTTAAAACTAAACTTTTTGTTTTAATCGCTTGGTTTAAATGTTTTTAATAGTTAAGCAAACCACTTTTTCCATTTAAAAGGTTAATCCCTTTAATCTTTTTTGGTTATAATATTTTCTTTATTTAATCCTATACGAAGTTAAGTTTTATTTTTATTTCTGCGTATAGTTACTTAAGTTGTTCCGGTATAAGAATTACTTTAATATTATTAGGTCCTTCGGGTATATCTTTAGAAACTTTTAATATAAACCTAAAGTTGATATTTGCTACGGTCGTTTTAATGCTTTTATAATAACTAATATTATAAGTTAATTCTACGATAAGTAGTTTTTAAACTTAATTATTTTGTTCATATTTAATGTAATATCATAAATCAATCTTTAATATTTAATTAATTCTTTTTATTTATCTGTTTATTTAAGGTTTAAAAACGTTAAATAACTTCTAATTTAGGCCTAGCTATGCTATTAGTTTTTGCTAAAATTTCGAAATAAATATCGTTTTTTTATTTAAAATAATTTCCGTTAATAATTTTTATGCTCCTAAAGTATGTTTTAAAAAGATGTAAGCCATTTATTTTACGTCCGTATTTTCGTTATATAATAAAAAATAAGAAAATTTAGTAAATCGATTAACGATTATAAAGATGCCATCGTAATGTATATTTATAACTAGGTCTTTTAATAATGGAAATTTAATAATAAAATCGAAAGTAATTAAATCTTATAATCGCTTTACGATTAATAATGGTTATAATTTTCCGTATAGTTTATGTCGTCAACTTTTTACCTTGTTACATATATAGCATTATTATTGTATTTTCTTTATTATTAATTTCATTTTAAGAAAGTAATAGTTGCGTTATAATCGTTTTAAGTTTTTATGGATCCCTGGGTATTTATATAGCTAATGTTCGTATATATTTAGTACTAATATTTCTTGGTATTTCTTTAAGACTTATATCTTTTCTATTCTTTAGTTTTTAAGTAAATTATTGTTATATTCTTAGATTTTTTAATATAAGTTAAGGGATATTACTTTAACCGTTACTATCTATCGTGGTTGCAGATAACCCTTTAACGTAATATCGAAAATCTAATAATTAACTTAAATTATTTTTTCTTTCGAAATCTGGTTTTCGGTTAAATATGTTTACTTTACCGTTTTCTAATCCTTTCTGGTAAATAATAACGAAATCGTATTCTGCTAGTTTTTTGGCATAACGTAATTATCGTCCTATTAATTCTTTAATAGTAATAAAACGAATAAGGTTCTTATAGTTAATATACACCTTAACCTGGTGAAGATTTCTTTTAAGGTAATATTTAAATTTTCGAAAAGTCTTTACGATAGCTATAAATTTTTATTAGAAATGGCGTAATTTAACTTTGCTCCTTTTAACTTATAAAATAAAAAACGATAAGGTATAAGTTATCTTACTCGTTGCGGTATCCTGTTATTACGCTTAAAGCGTAATCCGAAACGTCGGTTTCAAGTTTAACTAAATAGTTTAGGTCGTATATAATTAATACTCGCTCGCTGGTAATCGCGTCTTTAATTTCTTAAAAACCGGTTTTTATCTTTATCGTCTAAAAAAACTTATTTCCTTTTTTTATTAGATTAAATAGTAGCATAACTGCCTTATTAAAATATCGAATAAACTTTTTATAATAATTAGCAAATCCGAGGAAGGTTTGTATTTCTTTAACCGTAATAGGCGTTTTCTATTCTTATACTGTAGTAGTTTTTTAGGGTTTATTTTAATATGTCCTAGGGTAATAATATATCCACTTCTTACGTATAAAACTGGCTTTTCTCCGTATTAACTAATAGGTTAACGTTTTATAAGGCGTAAAACATTGTATAAACGTGTTTTATAAGTTCTTTTTAGTTTCTCGAATAAATGAAAATATCGTCGAGGTAACAAACAACGAAAATGTTTAAGTACTCCTTAAGTACATAATTAACCATTCGCTAAAGGTTATTAATCCGTTAGTAAGTTCGAAAAATATAACGAAATATTCGAAAAGTTTATACTTCGTCTTAAAGGTTATTTTCTACTTATATCCTAGCTTAATACGGATCTGATTATAAACTTTTTCAAAATCTAAGCTTATAAACTAATTTGCTCCTTATAAGCGGTTTTTCATTTTGTTAATTAAAGGTAATAACGTCCTGTCCTTAATAGCAATATCGTTTAGCTGCTTATAGTCGTTAACTAAACGTAGGTTTTTTTTTTTTTTTTTTTTTTTTATAAAAAA